>JAUMHM010023592.1:0-16621 GCA_032362435.1 Melikaiella ostensackeni
ACACAACATCCATACCATATTTAAACCACCTGCGAAAATAGGACAACTCCTAAACAACCCTAAAGATAAAAAGGCACCTCTCAGTGATCCGGGAGTACATAAAATCCCTCTCTCTTGTAGCAAAGTCTATATTGGAGAAACCGTGAGATCGGTGAGCCAACGCGTAAAAGAACATGAGAGTAAAGTCAGACTGGAACATTTCCCGCAATCAGCACTAGCTGAGCATCAGATCGAGACACGACATAGGATTTTATTTGACAAAACAACCGTCATCGCAGAAACATACAATATTTTTCCAGGAAAACATAGAGAAGCAATCGAAATCTTAAAACACCCTAATAATTTTTTAATAGACCGGTTAAATGTCGTAGGCTACAGGTCGACTGAAATGCTAAAATGATACATTTGTCATGTTCTCTTAATCTGCTATGTCTAGTTTCTAAAAAATGAACAATGTGTATGCACAGATGTTATTTTTAAGCATCATTATCTTTTTATTTGAAATTTCTTAGGTTGACTGCTTGATCGACATATGCTAACGAAATATAACCGTACTTCAACAAATGTTATTGTTATAAAAAATTTAATAAACAATTATTCGATTTTGGTTCTCATTTCTAGGCCACACATCATCTTTTCAATGAACCAAATTGAAACTGTTTCAAAAAAAACTATCGGTTGTGAAATATTGTTGAAAGTGAATAAATTCAATTTTATATAACAAATATAATGAAAAATGTCCCAATTGCGTGGTTTTTCGTAGAAAAAAGTTATTCTTAACATATGTTGTCACATATAAGTTAAGAAACAATAAATTGTTGTCATTTATAATAACAAATAGTATAAAGAAGTGCTCTAATAAAACGTTTTTCCGTGAAAAAAATGATTTTTTTCATTAAATCTTGCTGAAAACAATCTGATATTGATACTCAGTCGATATGTTAGGCTAATATTGAAATTTACGATTGTTATAAGCAAACAATTTAACAAATATGCAACTGAAACAGTTCTGTATACAAGTGAGTGATTTTTAGTTTTCACTATTCAAGAGCAACTACAATATAAACTTCAACAAGAACAATACATAATTACAGGATGTCATGTATAAAATAGTTTGTTATAGCAATTATTATTAATATTATTTGAATGGATAATTATTTGCTTCAATATAGATATCTGGTTGCTCTTGATTCAGCAAAACCCAAAGACGGCTAACACTGAGCATCACTGCTATTGTACTTTTGTTTTCGATTATTAAACAAAATGGGAACAGTCTTACTGAAAACGAGCTTTGGTTGTGAAAGGAGAATACTATTTAGATTACGTATGCAAAAGATTAAACAAAAATATTCAACCAATCGGCCTTAAAATCTGACCCCAAAAACCGCTATCTGATAAAGGACCTTAAGGACCTTGGATAAAGGGGACTTAGAAATTTTTTTGGTTGCTTCCAATCATGAAGACGGCTCTCACCCCATATTTATTTCCGGAAGTAGATTGTAGGATGAGTAGACGAAACTCACCAAGTATTCGGGGTCTGATGGAATCTTGGAATCCATATAACGTAAATTACATCGCGTTTTTTATGAGAAAATGAAATATTTTGATAAAATGTATTCATTTTCTGGAACGCTGAAATCAACAACGAGCAGACAAATCCCGAGAAAGAGATGGCGAGTGTCAAACACACTTGACTTCAGTCATATTTCACAGACCCAACACCGACACTAATTAAAAAAAAACGCTTTGTATAGCATCCTTCCATAAACTAAACTTCACAATTATGAAGTGAATTTCGCTATTCAGTGCGAAACAAATTGAAAAATTCTTCCAAATTTTTTGAGAACTTCGCTACGGAAGATGACAAATGAAGAAGCAAGAGAAACCGATCTAGCAGCGCGTTTACATGGCGGTAGTTGCCACTTTCTGTACTAAAATGATGGAATCGCAAGTTACCCAGAGAATAGTGGTCGGTAATTTATCTATTTCTTCAAAACTAATTATCGGAATATATAAATGAAAACTAAAATTTTTCGTTATAAGCGTGCACCACAAGTCACTTTCCTTTATAAATAATTAAATATACCTACTTCGCGAATTTATTTATTTAAAAATTCACAAGCCTATTTCCTTTATAAATAAATAAACTTACCAACTTTGCGAAATTATTTATTTCTAAATTTACAAGTCTTTTTCTTGTAAATGAATACGAAAATTGTCAAAGTTTTCAAATTATTTATTTATAGATTCACAAGCCTTTTTCTTTTATAAATAAATTAATGTAACAATTTTTTGGAATTATTTATTTATAAATTCACAAGTTAGAATTTGGAAATAAATAATTTAAAAACTTAAAGAATTTTTTCATTTATTTGCAAGAAAGAGGCTTGTGAATTTGGGAATGAAAAATTTCGCAAACTTGATAGATTTATTTATTTATTTATCTATATAGGACAGAGACTAGTGAATTTCAAAACAAATAATTTCGCAAAGTAGGTAAGTTTATTTATTTATAAAGGAAATAGGCTTGTGAATTTTCAAGTAAGTAATTTCACAAGGTTGGTAAATGTATTCATTTATTAAGGAAAGTGAATTGTAAAGTTAGCAATAAATAATTTGACAACTTAGAGAATTTACCAGTTTATAAGAAATGGACTTGTGAATTTGGAAATGAATAATTTCGCAAATTCGGTAAATTTATGCATTTACGAGTATAAATGACTTGTATACTCAGTTAATACTTTCATAAATAGTATTTTATCTTCGTACTCCTGCAAAAAATAATTTCAGGATGCTTGCTTATAACGAGAATTTTTAGTTTTTATTTATATATTCCGATAAATAGTTTTGAAGAAAAAGATGAATTATCGACCGCGATTCTCTGGGTAATCTGCGATTTTGTCATTTTAGTACAAGAAGTGGACGCTATTGTCTTGTGAAAGCGCTGCTAGATTGGTTTCTCTTGTTTCTTCATCTGTCACCTTCCGTCGCGTAGTTCTTAAAAAGTTTGGAAGTTTTTTTTACTTCTGTTTCGCATTCAATCGCAAAATTCGCTTCATAATTGTGAAGTTCAGTTTGTAGAAGGAAGCTATACAGAGCGTTTTTTTTTATTTAGTGTCGGTCTTGTGTCTATAAAATATGACTAAAGTCAAGTGTGTTTGACACTCGCCATCTCTTTCTCGGGATTTGTCGCTCGGTGTTGATTTCAACGCTTCAAAAAATGAATATTTTTTATGAAAATATTTATTTTCTCATAAAAATGCAATGTATTTTTCATTATATGGATTCCAGGACTTTATCAGACCTATTCTGTGAATTAACCATTTCTTTTTTATTTCCTCTCACCAAATCTTCTTTAGATATATAAGGATAGTGACTCAGCCTCATTTATGTACAGAAATGGCATCAAATTGATTTTTACTTTTTTTGTCATCGTCTCATGCATCTTTCTTTGTGCAATGAACACTTCAATCGTCTATCGAAAAGCGGGAAGATTGCTTTCAGGAATTCAGTAACATCTATTCGAAAGAAAATTGCTGCACCCTTATGTGGAATTTCCCTCGAGGGAGTCCGTAAATTCTTATTCATATTCACAAAGCCATCCACTAGTGGGTACCATGCATCAAGAACCTACGAAATCCATTGAGACGCTTTTTAAAATATTCACTCGGTTCTACCCACGTAGACTAGATTTTTTGTATGTATTTCACCATCCACAAATTTTATTCCCAGATTCAAATCTAATTATTTCATCCCAAACCGATAAAGAAAGACTTACAGTAAAAAAGAATATTTGAAATTGTCACGCCTTAAAATTGCTTTGGATTAAATTAAGTATAATTTGTCTGGATTTAAGCCTAATTGGACTAATTTTAAGTTCTCCTACCTGAATTCCGGAAATGAGTCTCAAATTCAGACGAATTTTATTTAAAATCAGATCAATTTCTTAGATCCAGATAAATTATACTGAATTGAATGCCAACTATTTTAAGGTATAGAAATTGTAATTGTAAGTATTCTTTTTCACTATGCTGCAAAATAATACGAGACTCATAGATCGAGATTGGTAATAACTAAAATATTTCATTTAGGAAATATTTACAGTTTAACTTTTAATTCCAGACTCGGTCAGAAAGGCTAGGAGTGGTGGAATTAGATACAAAGCAATAGTTGTGAGTTCACCTTCACTTACTGATGCAAGCCACAGGGCTCGTTCAGTAGTTCGCACTTAATTTACTTTTTTCACTATGCGTCACTTTTTTCGCTGCAGTCAATCTTTGGAAATCCTACAAAATTCTTTGAAATTCCTGGAAATGTTTGAAATCTCTGAAAATTTTCTGGAATTCCTGAAAATATCCGGAAATATCATTAAATTTAATTAAATTTATGTTGTTAATTTGTTTTATATTTGATATTAACTTTTTCCAAAAGAGCTTACCAAAATATTAATCTCGACTAATTTTCTGATTATTATATTAGTTTAATAAAAGGAATGCAATTTTGTTTCGTTCCTTCACAAACTACCTGAACAAATAATCAATTCTTCTCTTGCTCAGAATAGAATTTTCAAAATTGTACAAAAAGAAAAAGTCCGTCAACTGAAAGGCATTTTAATTAAAAAAATTTTCAATTTGAATTGATTCATTTTTCAATGTTCAATTCTTTAAATTTCGAACCATTCGAAGTTTAACTCTTCAAATGTTTGAAGTTGCACTGAGCTCTTTGAAGATTTGAAACAATCTATATTGAAAGCAAAATAATAAAAAAATTAAACAAATAAATTCAAATCACACCAATAATATTCTCCTTCAAATCAGCAGATTTTAGTATATACTTTTTTATTCTAAAATCAAAGTTCAGTTTTTGTAATTTGCATGCATCGGAATTTGACTACAACCATATCTGAACATATTAAGGATTGAAAATCTAGCTTAAAATTCTAAAATTGTATTAAAATTGGAGATTATACAGTTTGAAATTTAAATCTGACATTTGTAATTTTGAAAAATCCTAATGTAAACTTCTTGAACGAGCTTAAAACCATTATCATATGACGTTTTCTCATCTAACAAATCTAAATTTTGAAAACCTTTATAAACCGAAACGTCTAAAAAAATATTACAAGCATTTAATCCTATATTAGCTCCAAAAATGTTTGCCCAGAAATATAAATAAAAATAGCGTAATTGTCTTTGCTGGTCTATTCTAACCTCTTCTCAATAAGTGAGAAATATTTTTAACAAGTAAAAATGCGTTCAAGATTTCCATCTATATGAGATAGAATTGTTCAGTTGAGTGGATTTTGTACACCAAAATTGAGAAATTAATAATAATTACACTGAATTAGTCTTGTATTTAAAGCAGCGAGGTGGACCATTTTGGAATGTCACAAAATCGGAATAAAAAGATAAAATCTGCCCTCACCTCTCATGTGTTATAGCATAACTTTTCTCCAGTAAAAAATACATCTAGAATTTTATCTTTGCTAAAAAAGAATTGTTTAATTGACAAAACTCTACACCCAAAAATTAAAAAAAAAATTTATGTACATTATACTCTTGTTTAAAGTTGTCATGTGAATAACGAAGTAATTATCTTCAGAGGTAAAAGAGTAACACATTTTTGGAAAAATCATTCTAATATTTATTAAACTGATATGAAAGACATGAATCTTGTCTTTATAGTACTGCTTACGATTAAATATTTATATTTACTATAAAATAATAGTTTCTTTATAGATGGCTGTACATATTTGCGAAGCTTGCTCAGCGACATAAGCCGTGCTTTTGCGTCGCGAGTTGGATTTCTCACACACACATGTAAAAATACACAGGCATATATATCGACATACGTTATGCTCGTGCATTCATGCAATGCATACCCGACTATAAAGAAAATGAATTATTCACGCGAGCTTTAATCGCTTTTTCCGCTCGAATGGAGCTTTGCCCACAAAGATATAAAACGAATAATTAAATCTCTATCGATTTTTTTATAAACCTAACATTTTTATGCCTCACGAAGAAAAAAAAACTAACAAAGAGTTAAAACGTGTGAAGTTGTCTCGTAATTCCAAAATGGCCTCATCATCGATCCACCTCGTGATTTTAAAGACAAATAAAATGTGAAGCAATTATTTTTCCTTTTATATTTTCAGTGAAGAGTATCCTCTCAGCTGAATAATTTTATACAGGAAAAAACAATTTATTTATTTTTTGTTGGTTAATAGTTCTACTCTGAACTGAAGAGAGGTTAAGGGAGATTGCCAATTCTTTCTGAATCGTCACTTTGTTCATCCACCTCGCTATTTTAATTCCCAATCTAGCTCGAAACAAATCACATTCCTTATTATTTTTTTCGTACCATATCCGAGAGGTTAATTATTCGGATTTTTGGTGTACATTAGACTAATTGCAAGATTTCATGGGACTGCAGAAGATTCCATGGACTAGAGGAAGTTCATCATAAAAAACCATTATGTAGAAAATAAAACTGGAAGTCAAACAAAAATTGGAAATTTTATTGAAAGTCATGAAAATCCCTTGGAGTCTTTTGGAATCTTGAAAGTATTTCTTGAAAGGTATCTCTTGATACGTTTAGGAATATTTTAAAATCCATTAAAATCTTTGAAATCTATTAAAATCCTCAGAAATTCCTTGATATCTTTTAACCTTTTTTGTATTCCTTCAAAATCTTTGAAATAGTTAAAAATCTGTAGTAATCAATTTAAAACCCTCAAAAACAAAATAAATTCAATTTATTCCCCAAAGTTCTCTAGAAATCCTTTGAAATTCGTAGAATCCTCTAAAATCTTTGAAATACGCAGAGGTCCTATAAAACCTCTTAAAACTCGTGAGATATTCTTATATTGCTTGAAATCTTTGGAAATCCTACAAAATTCTTTGACATCCCTTGAAATTTTTCAAACCTCTTGAAATTCTTTGGAATCTTTCAAAATAATTTAAAATCTATAAAATCCTTCCAATTTTTCTAATTTATACAAATCCCTTGACATTGTTGAGATCCGTAGAAATCCTTTGAAATAGAATTTAAATTATTGCCTAAAGTTCTCTATAAATTCGTTTAAATCCCTTAAAATCCCTTGAAATCTTTAGGGATCATAAAAATCTATCAAAATAAGTAGAAATCCTTCGAAATTTTTTTGAATATAAATTGAATTAAACTTATTTATTGAAGTTCTCAAAAAAAACTATTCAAATTCCTAGAAATCTTTGAAATCCCTTGAAATCCTTGCAGATTCAATAAAATTCTTCAAATCTTGTGAAATTCCTTGAAATTCTTCAAAATTTTTAAAACCCTTGCTCTGAAACTGCTAAGATTCCTTTGAAAAATTTCGGAATCTTTTAAAATAACTTAAAATTTTCCAAAGTCACTGGATATGTTTTAATTCCTTTATGTCTCTTGATATTGTTAAAATCCTTTGAAGTAAAATTTAATTCGTTCTCTTAAATTCTCTAGAAACTCATTGAAATCCTTTAAAATCCCTTGAAATATATGGAAATCGTAAGAATCCATTGAAGTAAGTAGAAATCATCCATAATCCCATGAATATAAATTAAATTGAACTAATTCATTGAACCTCTCGAACAAAAACCATTCGAAGTCCGAGAAATCTTTCAAATTTTTCTTGGGGTCTCTAGAAATCCCTTAAAATTTCATTTTTTAGAATTCAGTTTTCTCACAAATCCCTTGAAATCTTCGAAAACCTAATAAAACTCCTTGTAGTCCCTTCAACTTTTTAAAATTTTTCCAAATAACTTAAGATCTTTAGAATCCTCTGAATTTTTCAAAACTCTTTTATATCCCTGGAAATTGTTGAAATCCCTTCAAACAAAATTGAATTTATCACCTAAAGTTCTTTGGAAATTCATTGTGATTCCTTAAAATGCCTGGATATGTTTGGAAATCGTGAAAGTCCAATATGATAAGTAGAAATCATTCAACATCCCTTACGTATAAATTAAATTAAAGTTAATGATTAAAATTCTCTAAAAAAAAAAGCCATTCAAGTCCCTATAAATCTTTCAAATTCCTCTGAATATCTTGAGATCCCTTGAAACCTTCAGAATCGCTAGTGATCCTTTGAAATTTCATTATCTAGAATTTAGTTCTTTAGAAATCCCTTGAAATTTTCTAAAAGTCCTAAAAATTCTGTAGAATCTTTCAAAATAATTTGAAATCTTTGAAATCCTTCGGATTTTCAAAATCCCTTTGTATCTATTGGAATTTATGAAATCCCTTGAATTGAAATTTAATTTATTTCTTCTAGAAATTCGTTGAAATCTCTTGAAATCCCTTAAAACCTTCAGAATCATTTTAGTTTTATTTATTTTCAAAAGTTCCCTAGAAATCCCTTGAAACCTTTGGAAATCCTACAAAGTTTTTCGAAATTTCTGGAAATGTTTGAAATCTCTTAAAATTCTCTGCAATCCCTGAAAATATCCGGAAATGTTTGGAAATTTGCGAAATCCTCTAAAATCCCTTGAAATGTTTCAAAATCTCACGAAATTCGTGCAAATATTTTCAAATCTCTTGAAAACTGAAGAAATCCTTTAAAATTAGTTTGGAAATCTTTGAAATCACTTCCAATCTCGTGAAATTTTGATGAAGTCTGAGAAAATCGTTCAAAATCCCCGGAAATTCTCTAAAGGAAATTTATTTTAATCCATTGATGTACTTGAGTTCTTTTAACTCTTTTGGAATTCTTTAAAATTCCTTGAAATCTGTGAAATCCTGTTAAATCCCTTGATCCTACGTTAAGTATATAAATAAATCATTGTGTCTCATAAAAAGTAGACTACTAAAATCATTTTCTTCCTGAAAAATATAGTATCTACTGAAAGGAGGTTAAAAAAAGATTGTAAATTATATCATAAACGATTATATGATAGTAATCTAGCATATTTTACGATGATGGCACTCCTAAATTTTGCTTCAAGTCGATTACGCGATTTTTATTTCTTCTTGTGGTGAAAAATGCAAATACCTTGGCTTTTAGAAGTGATTTTAGGTAAGCTAAGCTGTGCAAAAGATCAAGGTCAGCTTATCTTGTACGAGATAAGAGGGAGAAGAGCTTTTTTATCGAACACACTAAAGGATCAAGACGCATCGTACTTTTATAACGTTATATGCAAAAGGGGAAAGATAGGTGAATGAAAGGTGTGTGAGTTTGGGGGTGGAGGTGAAGGTCGGAAGTGTGCCAGGCACAGAGACGTTCAATATCTACAGAGCCTATCGAGCAGCTTTTCCACAAAAAAAACTTCGCCTGGCAACTCCGTTATTTGGCTTTGTTACGCCGCACGTTTTTACGCCTAACGTTCAAAGATAAAAGCCCCAACGTCACGATATTTCAAGAAGAATGGGAAAAGAAAATTGTGCAATCCCATGCAAACCTTTACATCCCATGCAGTCCCTTACCATCCCGTGCAATCCTTTGCAATTCCATACAGTCTTTCGCAATCCCATGCAATCCTTTACAATGCCATGCAATCCTTTGCAATCCCATGCATTTCGTTGTAATCTTATGCAGGCCTTTGCAATCCCATGCAGTCCTTTGCAATCTCATGCAATCCTTTGAAATCCCATGCAATCCTTCATAATCTCATGTAGTTCCTTACAATTTCATGCAATTTTTCGCAATCCCCTGCAATCCTTTGCAATCCCATGCAATCCTTTACAATGCCATGCAATCCTTTGCAATTCCATGTAGTCCTTTGCAATCCCATGCAGTCCTTTACAATCTCATGCAATTCTTTGAAATCCCATGCAATCCTTTATAATCTCATGTAGTTCCTTACAATTTCATGCAATCCTTCGCAATCCCCTGCAATCCTTCGCAATCCCCTGCAATCCTTTGCAATCCCATGCAATCCTTTACAATGCCATGCAATCCTTTGCAATCCCATGCGTTTCCTTGTAATCTTATGCAGTCCTTTGCAATCCCATGCAGTCCTTTACAATCTCATGCAATTCTTTGAAATCCTATGCAATCCTTTATAATCTCATGTAGTTCCTTACAATTTCATGCAATCCTTCGCAATCCCATGCAATTCTTTACAATGCTATGCAATCCTTTGCAATTCCATGCAGTCTTTTGCAATCCCATGCAGTCCTTTACAATCTCATGCAATTCTGTGAAATCTCATGCAATTATTTATAATCTCATGTAGTTCCTTACAATTTCATGCAATCCTTCGCAATCCCCTGCAATCCTTTGCAATCCCCTGCAATCCTTTGCCATCCCATGCAATCCTTCACAATTCCATGCAATCCTTCGCAATCCCATGCAATCCTTTACAATGCCATGCAATCTTCTGCAATTCTATGTAGTCCTTTGCAATCCCATGCAGTCTTTTACAATCTCATGCAATTCTTTAAAATCCCATGCAATCCTTTATAATCTCATGTAATTCCTTGTAATCTTATGCAGTCCTTTGCAATCCCATGCAGTCCTTTACAATCTCATGCAATCCTTTGAAATCCCATGCAATCCTTCATAATCTCATGCAGTTCCTAAAAATTTCATGCAATCGTTCGCAATCCCCTGCAATCCTTTGCAATCCTATGCAATCCTTCACAATGCCATGCGATCCTTTGCAATCCCATGCAATCCCTTGCAATCTAATGCAGTCCTTTGCAATTACATGTAGTCCTTTGCGATCCCATGCAACTCTTTGCGAGCTCATGCAATCCTCTGCATTCCCATGCAATTCTTTGAAATCTCATGCCGTTCCGTGCAATCTTATGCAGTTCTTTGCAATCTCATGCAGTCCTTTACAATCTCATGCAATTCTTTGCAATCCATGAAATCCTTTGTAATTTCACGCCATCCTCTGCAACCCCATGCACTCCTTTTGCAATTCCATGCAACTCTTCACAATGTCATGCAATCCTTTGCAATTTCATGCAGTCTCTTGTAATCTTATGCAGTTCTTTGCAATCCCATGCAATCCTTTTCAATTCCATGCAGTTCCCTGCGATCCCATGTACTCCTCTGCAATCCCATGCAATCCTTTACAATGCCATGCATCCCTTGCAAATCTCATGCATACCCTTGCAATTTTATGCAGTCCCTTACAATCCCGTTCGATATTTTGCATTCCCATGCAATCCTTTGCAATCCCATGCAGTCCTTTGCAATCCTATACAATAATTTCAAATTCCATGCAGTCCTTTGCAATCCCATGCAACCCTTTGCAATCCCATGCAATCCCTTGCAATTCTTTGCAAACCTTTGCAATCTCATGTAATCCTTTATGATCTCATGCAACCCTTTGCAATCTCACGCAATTCTCTGCATTCCCATGCAATCTTTTGCAATCCCACGTTATCCTTTATAAGTCCCAGTAGTCCCATGCAATCTTTTGCGATCCCACATGATCCTTTACAAATCCCAGTAGTTCCATGTAACCCCTTGTAATCTCACGTAATCCTTTACAATACCATGCAATCCTTCGCAATCTCATGCAGTTCCTTACAATCTTATGCAGTCCTTTACAATCGCATGCATTTCCTCAAAATCTCATGCAATCCTTTGCATGCGTCCCAAGCAATCCTTTACAATCCCGTGCAATCCTTCGAGATCTCATGCAGTTCGTTACAATCCAATGCAGTTCTTTGCAATCCCATGCAATCCTTTGCAATTCCATGAAATACTTTGCAATCCCATGCATTCCTTTGCAATCCCATACAATCCTCTACAATCCCATGCAACCCTTTGCAATCCCACCTAATCCTTTACAATTCCTAGCAGTCCCATGAAATCTTTCGCAACCCCATGCAATCCCGATGCAATCCCTTGCGATCCCTTACAATCCCTTGTAATTACCCTTAAGAAAAAATATTTTAGAAAACTCAGTATGAGTCTATAATGATTTTCCTATAATGAATTTCCTATAATTTTTTAGTGATTACAAAAAACCAGTATAGAAATAAATAACATTAAAATATTAGAAGAACTGGTGCAAAAATTAGAAAAACTACAAACGAATGATTTATTTATTTACTTGATGCAGGATTTCAAATTATTTCAAGGAGTTTTACAGGATTCCATAGATTTCAAGAAATTGTACAGAATTCTGAAAGAGTCAAAAGATTTCAAATACATCAATGGATTTCAACAAATTTTGAGGAACTTCAGGGACTCCCAGAGAATTTTCACAGATTTTAAACGATTCCGTCAGATTTCATAAACTTTTCACGAGATTTTAAATGATTTCAAAGATTTGCAAACATATCAGAGGGTTGAAAGGGATTCCAAAGGATTTCAACAGCTTTTGCGGGACTTGCGCGAATTTTAAGTCTTTAGAAGGATTTTTTGGGATTTTCAGACATTTAAACTAATTTTAGAGGATTTCTTTGGTCTTCAAGAGATTAAAAAATCTTTCCACGGATTTCGACGAATTTTGTAAGATTTAAAGACTTTTTAAGGGATGTTGGAGGATTTCAAAATTTTCTAAACATTTCTGAGTATTTAAAAGGATTTCAAAGGATTTCAAGATTTATCAAATTTAAAGGGATTTCCAAAAATTTTAACAGGTTTCTAGAGAACATTGTAAAATAAATGAAGTGAGATAAAATCTCAATGGATTCATAGCGATTCCAAAGATTCCATAGGATTCTAAGGTATTTCCAGAAATTTCATAAGATTTAAAGGATTTTATTGAATCTCCAAAGATTTCAAGGGATTTTAAAGATAACTAGGGATTTTATCAGTTTTTTAGAACTTCAATGAATGAGTTTAAATAAATGTTTATCCAAGGGATTTCAAATGATTTATACTTATTTCAATAGATTTTTACGATTTTCAAAAATTTCAAAGGACTTTAAGAGATTCAAAAGGACTTCAAGCGATTTCAAAATTTGCAAGGGATTTCAAAGACTACTAGGGATTCAAACGTTTTTTCAGAGAACTTTGATCAATAAGTTTAATTTAATTTATATTCAAGGGATTTCAAATGATTTACACTTATTTTAATGGGTTTTTACAATTTTCATAGATTTCAAGAGATCTTAAGGTACTTCGAGGAATTTCACAAGATTTAAAGGATTTTATTGAATATCCAAGAATTTCAAGGGATTTCTAGGGTGCCTAAAGATTTATTTCGAGGTCTCTGAGTCAGTTTAATTTTATTTATATTTAAGGGGTTTCAAATGATTTCTCTTATTTTCATGAATTTTTACGATGTTCAAAGATTTCAAGGGATTTCAACAAAATTCCAGAGACCTTTAGAGAATAAATTACATTTTATTTTTAAGGATTTCAACAGTTTCAAGGAATATGAAGGAATTAATAGAATATCAAAGGATTTTAAGTTATTTTAAAAGATTCCAGATTTCTTGAAACATTTGAAAAATTTGAAAGGATTTCCAAAGATTTTTTCGTTTTCCAAAGATTTTAAGGGATCTTAAGGGATGTCACTGAATTTCTAGAGAACTTTAGGAAAGAAATAATTTTTTTTTTTGATTTATAAAAATTTCAACAAATTCAAAGGATATGAAGAATATGAAAAAATTTCAAGGCATTCAAAAGAATTTTGTGGGATTTTCAAAGGTTTCAAGGAATTTAAAAGAATTTCACAAGATGTAATGGATTTTATAAGACCTTCAAGTATTTCAAAGATTTCAGGGGATTTCACAAATATCAAGGTATTTCTAGAGAACTTGAGGGATCAAATTAAATTAATCTTATTTTCAAGGGCTTTCAAATGAAATCTAAATATTTCAGACTGTTTCGAAAATTTCAAAGGAATATAAAAAGGGTTAGAAGATTTCAAGGGATTTTTATGTAGGGATTTCAACAGATTTCACAGATTTTAATGGATTTAAATCTTTAGGGAATTCAAAAAACTCTAGAGGATTTTCATGCATTTCAATGAAGATTCAAGCAATTTTAAAGATATCAAGGGAATTCGCAAATTTTTACTGTTTAATGTTTATTATTGTGCAGAATCGCTAATATCATGTATAGTATTTCCATATGAGATGTCTAAAATAAATCGTTCCTGTGTAGTTTCTTTACTCTTTATATTAATTCCATCAATATTTTTCCATTAATTATTCCAGTGCTGATTATCCTATAACCGTTTCCCACATAATGATTATGATTATGATATTTGTGATATTATGACATTATGGTTGATATTATATGATAATAATTATGATTATTTTCTATATAATGATATAGTAATTTTCTATAACGAATTTCTTATAATCCATGAAATCTTTTGCAATCTCATGCAATGTTTTTCAGTCAAATATATGTAATCTTTTGCAAACTTTTTCAACGCAATTTTGCAATCTTGCAATCAAGTGTACACGAAAAATCCGAGTAATTAAACCCTCGTTATATTCCTACTCCCTCCTTCTCAAAAAAAGCTTTTAACATCACATATTTCAGCCTTTTTTAATTCAAATTTCTTTCTTATACAATTAAACAACTTTTGAATCTCGCGCCTTCTTGAAGGCGCGGAATTTAAAATTTTCCTTTTTCAGTAAAAAAATCCTAGTTGGTGGTGTTATGAAAAAGGTAGATTATTATCAGAATTGAATGTTTATAAGTATAATTTAATTTGAACAATCTAGGTGGGAAAAATGTGTATAAACTATCAATAGTTTTTTAGGTATAAAGTAAAAACAATGTATAACCTGTCAAAAGATATTTTTTAATGCACTATTTTATTAGGAAAACATATGTTTTTCAATGGATTATACATAATTTTCATTTTATACATAAACTTTTGATAGAATATACATGATTTTCCCATCTAGGATATTTTTTTAAACATTATCTTGATTTTAAAAACGGTTGGTACGTCTATTCTGGCCGAAATTAAAATTACTAAAAATAGAAAATTCAGTTTCTGAATTGTTAACGTCGAAAAGTTCATGACATTTCATTCATTTGAGCCTCAGAGTGACGAAGTCGAAATAACCGATTCAAAATATCAAGTATTCGTGCATACGCAGTACAAACTGCAGTGAATTTGTTCGGATCCATTATTTTTGTATCTTCTCTCACTGCTATATATTTTCTTTACTTTTTTCAAGTTAAAAAGAAGGTGTTAAAATAACTGCTTTATTATGATAATTTCGTCTCTAGAATATTCACTTTTTCTAGTTTCATTCCTGCAATTAATAATGCAATTTACAAGATTTATATTTTGAATTTTCAATTATAAAAATAAATGTCAGATTAACAATACAAAGAAGTGAACAAACAAAGAAATTTTTTATTGTACTTTTGTAAGAACTTTAAACAATAGTACGTTGTGCTACAAGTTGATAAAGCGAGCGATTTGAGACGAGTGTGAAGTTAGCCACCTCAGCGGAGCGAGAGTGGCTATCACACGAGTTTTAAATCGTCGCTATTTCAGCACGTGGGACACGATACTTTTTCTATAATTTGTTTACAAAGTGCTAGTTTTTTACCTGTTTTTTGTTTAAAAAGGAGGCGATTTGTTGTCGACTGACGCAATAATAACAATGACAATTGTCAAAACCATGGCAATTATTTGGCCGTATCAGTAAGTTGGTAGCAATGTTTGGCCAGGAAGGTTAGGAGTGGTGGAATTAGATACAACGCAATAGCTGTGAGCTCATTTTCACTTACTGAAGCAGGCCACAGGGTTCGTTCAGTAGTTCGCACTTTATTTACTTCTTTCACTGTGCGTGACTTTTTTCACCGCGTTCGTCTACTTTTTTCACTGCGGCCGTCAACTTTTTTCACCGTTGCCCGGAAAGGTCAACACTGCGCATGCGCCACGTCATCGACAAAAAATCGATCACTTTTTACATAGAAAACAGGTAGAAAAACTAGCACTTTTTTACGATTTATAGAAGAAATTATATTTTCTTATTATTCCAGGATATTTTTTCATTTAAAATATAAAATACTGGGCTTTTCTGTTTTCGTGCATCGGTAAAAAACAACATACTGAAGCGCAAGAAGTTGAAAATTTTAATTTTAATTTCACATTTTGCACCTAAACGGTTTTGTTTTTTTCCAGATAATAAATTATTATACATTGAGAAATCTTAAAATTATTTGCAGTTTAATTTATAGTAAATTCTTCCAAAAACAACAACTAATTTTAACAGTATTAAATTATTGAGCATTTTTTTAAAAATCATATTTTTTGGGAATATTTCTTCATTCAAAAGTAGATTTATGACAATTTTCTACTTTCTTATATCAGTAAAAAACAACTTACTATATCTCAATGAAGTTAAAGCTACATATTTTTATTTCACGTTTTTCTTCTATCATGTTTTGTGTTTTCAGATAATAAATTATTGCATATATTGCGAAATCTTAAAATTATTTGCGTCTACGCCAGACCTTAAAAATGCCTTATTCTTGTGCACGCAAATACTATATTATTTGAGGTCTAACGAGATATTGAATTTAACCTTTCAATTGTCAAAAAATTAGAAAAAGTAGGCGGCAGGCGCCTACAAAAATGCCGGTATTTAATTGGTACAAGAATGAAACAATCATTCCCACGGGAGGACTGGAGAGCCTGCTCGGTCCGTGACGAGGAGCTCTTCACTCTCGAGGAACTAAAGAGAGCGAGTCGAAGGCTGAAGGCCAATACGGCAC
>JAUMHM010023610.1:0-16621 GCA_032362435.1 Melikaiella ostensackeni
GAAGTATAATAGTTTAAATACCTGGGCTATACCTTGCACACAAATGGAGATCATCGAGCTCATATAAGAGAAAGAATAAAAAAAGCAGCAGGGGCAATAAAACAGATATGGGGAATAGGAAAAAGAAGGTTTAAAAAAAATGCAGAAGGAGAATGTGGCTATTTGATACGCTGGTGTGGCCGGTATTACGTTATGGAGAAGTATATAAGGTGGACGTTAGGTGTAGACTGGAGGACGCCGGGATATATGGTAAGAGAAGAAGCGCAGAGAGATAAATTAAGTATCAGAGCGAGAAAGAGGGCATGGAAATTTGAGACGAAGCTAAGAGAGGGAAAGGGAGGGGAGTTAGCGAGGAGGTGTTTAATAGAGGTAGAGGAAAGGAGAGAGAGGGCTATAGAATTAACGAGATGAGAAGAAGAAAGGGAGGAGTTCTTCAATGCTAGAGATATAGAAGACGGAACTGGAGTAAACTTTGAAGAATTGGAAAAAAGGGAGAGGGAAAGACAATTAATAAAAAGATCGGGGATAATTGAGGAATCAAAATATAATAAATGGCATAAGATGATAAAAAAGGAAGGAGTACCAAAGTATTCAGAAAAGGGATGGAGAGAGAGATGGACAAGAATAGCAAGATTCAGATTAGGAAACGAGGTAAGAGAAGGGATGTATTGGGAAAAGAAAGGGAACAGAATGTGCAAAATGTGTGAATGGGAGGAGGAAACATGGGAGCATGTATGGGAAGGATGTAGGAGAGGAATAGAAGATGAAGGGAGCTGGCAAGAGAATGTGGTAAAGATTCTAGGGGAGGATGGTTTGAGGGCAGAGTGGATGAAGGAGTTGGAGGGAGCTAGAGGAGTGAATGAAGGTACAAAGCATAGAAAAAAAAAGAAAACGGAAGTCACTCAGATTAGATATAAGAGTTTATGTAAATAGTTGTAAATATCTATAAATAGTAAGGATAAGCTAGTATGAAAAATGTATGCGGAAGTATTGTGAGAAATGGAGGTCATGTAAACCCTGAGGGGACACATTATGGATAAAGAAAGAATTACTGATTAACAGTCCCAAATTCACTTCACCTTTCACAGCGAAATGATAAAACACATTAGGTGAGAGAGTGGCGACGAGAAGGAAACCGCACGTCGAAGACATACACATAATGTATTTTTAATTTTAATAATCTGGCACTGAAGAGGGCCCCTATCCGAGGCAGCAACGTTTTCCAATCTCATAGTAGATCGTTGCTAAAAATCTGAACTTCCGGGAAAACTGTACACGATAAAATCTGGGCAGTCGTAGTTAACTTGTTCTACTTCCTTAATCTTTTTAGATCATAGACATCTCCATTTTCATCGTCGTTGATCTCCTCTTGTGAAGAATTTGCTTTCAAAAAGGCGTTGTATGGTCGACATCTGTCCCAAATCATGCCAAGATTTTCCAGTCTCGATCATAGATACTGAGGAGAAAAATTCTCCTTCGCCCCTACTTTTTTCACGCTATTGAAGACCTCATTAAAAAGTATTTTCGGTTCTTTTAAAAGGTTGAGGTAAGACATTTCAGGCGAATCCATCATGAAATTGTAAGGAGCCCCGATCATTGTATCAAAATGCACTACAAAAGTCTGCAGAAAGAAACTGCTAAGAACCAAAGTCTGAGATGTCACGTAAAAAAAATTCGGTTCCGGGAAAAACAACAAGTCTGTTCAGTAACGAAAAGTGCGACAATAAAAATTGCGTCGCAACTATGTTCCTCGAGATACCGCAACTTTTTTTTTCAAAGACTAAGATATTCCTTTCCTTAGGTCTATCCGGCTCGTAGGGCTTTGTATAAAACTTAATCAGTTTAAACAAATCTAGCATAGAGTGGACTGCAAAGACTCGTGAAATTTGCATCGTTGTGCTGGATGTTCTATGCTTGAGCTGCTGAAGGAAAGCGCTTTTTATAGAACCAAAACCACTCGAAAAATAAAATTCGATAATTCAATTTGATGAACTTTAATGATCGAGTACACAAAAACGTTAAGAGAGTAGAACAAGCAAAGAGAACAAATAATAGGAAGCTTTCAGCTCCGTACCATTAGGCGATTTAATGCGTACTACTTTCTTTTGAGGCTTCGTTTGTGGAGGGGGAAATATCGAACGCAGAATCGATCCTCCGTAAGCGCGGGCCAAATCTCGATATTTGAATTTCTACTGAATACAATACATTCCTTAAAATTATCTGTACAGAAGGGCATAAACTCAACCCGTGGCCCACTTTGTCAGGGGGAGATTTTCATTTTTGATTGGTCTTTGAGAATTGAGTACGCAAAACCATTAAGAAAGCCGAATAGACAAAAGGAACAAAAAATAGGAAGCTCTTAGCCTCAAGCTATTAGGCGACATAGTGCGTGTTACTTTTTTTGGAGGCTTCGCTCGTGGAGGGGGAGATATCGGATGCAGAATTAGCCCCTCGTTAGCGCGGGCTGAATCTCGATATTGAAATTCTTACTAAATATGATGAGATTCGTAAAGGTCCACTTTGTGGGAGGAAAATTTTAATTTTTTTATACTGAAAGATCATCAATTTTCATTTTTGGCTACAATTTTGGCCATCTCAGTCGTTGTTGTAATGTATTCAAATAGTCTGCGGACCACAGTTTCCAAAACTGTTCCAGTCGTTGCTGGATAAATTGCCATCGTAAAAGAGCTTCCTCCTTCAAGCCTATCAATTAAGGTTTATGTAAGACTGTTCAAGGGCATCCCATTAAAAGGTGTCCTGTAGTGATTGATGTACAATCATTTTGGGTCAGAATTTAGAGGCGTTAAGAGTCGCGAATCCAGACATGCTTTGGTTTGACGAAGCAAAATGTACGTCTCGTTTTTCTGAGTTTTCTTGATTAAAGTTGAGGCATTTTCTCGTTCGCGAGAGAAGTGTTCGAGTATTTGCTTCAAGTTCTGCTGGCATAGGGTGTTTTTGTGTTTGGTTTCTAGTTTCGCATTTCCTCAGTTTGTTTTTGAGCTTGGGATCGACATTCATAGTTTTACATTTCTTAGTCTGAATAAAAGTTTTGGACAATTTCTGATCGGGTTTATGTTTGATTATGCACATATACCATATATCATATATTATAAACATGAACACATATGCAGGTAAATATCATAGACGGATAATTATTATAGAAAAGTAAGTATCGTGGACAGGTGAATATCATGCAAGTAAGAAAAGATTTAATTGAAAGTCTGTTAAGCTCCAGTGCTTTTTTAAACTTTCCAGGTTACAATCCAACTTTTTACCATAAATTTTGACCATATGTAAGAAAGTGATTGAATTCTGAAATCGTTGGGTGGGCAAAATATGTTTTTAGAACAGCACGACATTATTTTGAATTTCTTATTCAGTTTCCACCGGTATAGAATCCGAGGGAGAAGGACAAGGTTCTGAATCTGGAGTGGTTATATTTTTTCGAAAGTTCTTCAATCTTTTCACTTTTTCGTGATTTGTACTAACGTTGAATACTTTTTGAGATGAGCTCGAATTCATTTCAATACGACATATTCGCAAGTGATTTTGAAAAAGGTTTTAGGTGATTTTTGGAAAGAATGCCCTGCTACAAAGCACAGACAGGATACTCCGTCGCAAAGCGTGAGCGGGATGGGTAATTTTGAGTGAATTTTGCAGAGAATGCCTTGTTATATAGCATAGGTAGAATGCTCTGCTGTAAAGCATAAACAGGTTAGGTAATTTTGGATAAATTTTAGAATGAATGGATCAGAAAAGTTTTTGAATCGGTTTAGACTCGAATTTAATTTTACTTCAATTAGGAATTTTTTTTACAATTCATGGTTGTATTGGTAGTTGATGGTTCCACAGGCCGATGCACCAAATCTTTATGAGGTATGTTACATCCCAGGAGATATACCTTACCTAATAATCCATTTACTTAACGATAGTTTCTCTTTCTATAATCTAATTTTTTTCAAACTAGATAACTGGGGTGAGGTTAGCCACCAAATTTACAAAAACAAATTATCAATACAAGAATTTTCAAGTTAAATTGACATTTATTGATTAGAATATAAATACATCAGTGAATAAATATCATGAATAAGTGATTCGAGACATTCTCACCCTCTTGTTTAAAATGATCTGTGATATGTCTCGGGTTGAAGAATTCAGACCTTGAATGGGCCTGGCACAAGATAAGTGACCGTAGTAGACCCTAGACGAGAGGCTGACTTTAAACTGTTTGCAAAGGGTACTTTCGACGAGTCAGGGTCGAAGTAGTCGAAGAAAAGAAGATGCTGAATGATGAAGATGCTTTTCTGACTGGTGATAGTGTTGTCTTACTGACTACTGCTTCAAAATCTACAGTACGAGTATTTATACACAGAACCCCTCTGATGTACCTACGGGGTTGAGTGGTATCAAAAGTAGGGGTTCCAATCAGCTTTGGGATTGCTCACATGAAAAAGTGAGAGGAATCTAATTATCCAATTGACATTCAGGATTTTAGATATGTCCTTATTTGAAGAACGGCGTAGTGCTTGAAATATAATATATCCCTTCTGCTACTGGCAGACTCTACGTATTTATTATTGTTTACGACATAGATGCAGCTTACAACTTACATGAAAGCAATACGAGGGCTGTATTCCTGACTTTGGAAACAGTCGAAGACAATGTGCAGTTTAAGGCACAACCTATTAAACTTCTGGTGGTTAACTTCGACACCCTGGCCCAGTCAGAGAAAAAGAGGGTGAAATGTCATGACAGTCTATTATCAGATAGCATTCGTGTAGTGTTTTGTGGACCATCAAATTGTGGCAAGTCAAATACATTAGTAGTTCTGATCTGAGACTCAAACGGATTGAAATTTTACCATGTCTGCGTTTACTTAAAATACCTTAAACAAGGAAAATACAAATTCTTGGAACGGGTGTTGAATAATGTAGATAACGTTGAGTATTTTCCTTTCATTGAACATGATGAAGTAATACCACCAAGTGAAGCTCAACTAAATTTTATAATTGCATTTGATAATGTGACGTGTGAAAAACAGGATAACCTTAGAGCATTCTTCTGTATGGGTGGACACGCTCATGTCGGAAAATTTTATTCATGTCAAACTTATGCTCGTATTCCTGAACATCTGATTCGAGATAACGTCAATATGTTGATACATTTCAAGCAGGATGAAAGAAATTTGAGACATGTATATGAGGATCATATGAATACTGACATGAGTTATCCACGATTTTGAGACCTATGTTTAGCATGTTGGGATACTGACAAGTACGGAGTTGTTGTCATAGATCAAGACAGTGATCTCAATAATGGTACATACCCACAATGAATCTGTTCAGAAAAACGATGAAGAGAAGATGATGACGCTTCATTCATGACCGCTGATGCTAAAAAAGATCGAGGTGCAGCTATGATTCAAGAAAAAGATGCCGCGACTCAGACTATTGATAATTACAAGTATTTTACAGATAAGATTTTCAAAATCGACAAGAAAATGGAAAGCAGTATTCGGATATGGAGTATGGTGTGCGTAAGTTTAAGGATGTCAGCCTGATGATTGGTGATAAGCCCATTAGTTTTGAGGAACAATATATCTATCTCAATGGTGAACAGTATCTGAAAACCGTTTGTCTGATTAAACTGCTGTTTGGACAAGCTCCCGACAAGTTATCTATAAGCGCTGAAGATTAAAATAATTATAAAGGAATACTTATTGCTACAAATCTGTACAAGAATCGGTACAACCCATCTGTACCTGTAAGCACCAGCAGAAATATTAGGTACAAGAACTTTATTGCAAAATTGATCAATGTATCACGCAGACGATCCTCAAGTATCGGAGGTTCCCTACCACAGTATATATTGGCTAGAAAATGTAACGACTGACTACGTCTACTAGGACGACCCCAACGAACTCGATAATAGGCTTCGTCTACTCCTAGCGTTTCAGGCTGTGGGCATATCGAGTCATAGCAATGAAATTGTATCCATAATTGAAAAACTACGGTAAGCTGGAATCATATATTAGAAACGCACTCATAAAAATATCGTCAGTATCACAATAAGTATCGACGGGTTTGGAGGTCACCTGGATCGAACCTTTGCAACAAACCGTGGGCCTCCTGGTGTTGGATTCAAGATCACCTCCGACGGCGTAGGCGGCAAGAGCCATTGTAACGTTAGCGACGCCAAAGAACAATACGACGCAGTGAATATAGGACTTGTACAGCGCATTGTACAAGGCGAGATATGCACATTGTATCAAGTCGCATCAAGTATGCAAACAGAGATTGACAATATGAATTTGATGATAAGTAACCATGAAAAGTAAATATGTGAGAAACTGAAAAACCTGCAAACTGATACCCAACAAGATTTATCAGTCCGTAACACTGAACTCATTGCTCATTTGGATGCTTTATCAAACGCACTGGAGAATGGACAACGAGAAATTGGTAGTATTTACAGAATTCCATGAGCATATTGAAAAGAATTATCCACGTCATCGCGCGCAAATGAGTGGCATAGGCGAGACGCGGCAGGCAGATTTGGTTAAAATGCTAGCCGATGCTCACGAAAACAGTGGCTCTAATTACTCACGCACCGTTATAGATATTTCCTCAAAGTACGCCTGGGTTGTTCCCGTTAAAATTAAGAGTGGACCAGATGTCACTACAGCAATGCAATCTTTATTAGCGTAAGATCGTGTACCGAACAACTTACATACTGATGAAGTAAATAATCCTAAAATTCATATTTTAAAAGTCTTATACAACAATACCGCATTAATCCCTATTCAGCGTATAGTAATACAAAGGCATCAATCTTTCCACAATTTGATCTTACGCTAAAAAACAAGATTTTGCTACAATTTAGCTTGAGAGGCAACTACAAGTGGATGGACATTTTACCTGGTCTCATCTCCAAGTACAACAATACCAAACATCGATCAATTTGTATGATGCCAAAAGATGTTACTGCTGGCGGATTCTATGAACAAGAACTTCTCAAAGTTAAGAATTCAAACACATGTCTTGTGAAGAAAGTAATAAAGAAACGTGTTAACAAAATATTTGTGAAGTGTTTAGGCCTTAATAGTTCACACAACAGCCGGATATATTAATCAGATATGTAATTAACTTTTGTGCAATGTAGTATCAAATTTATGCAATATGGACCCAACAATGAACCAACGATGGATCAATATTGAACCAACGATGAACCAACGATGGTCAATGTTGAACCAACGGTGAATCAATTTTAAACTGAATAATGAAATTTATAGTAATAAGTTTACGCTTGTACTAACTAGATGTTAGGTTTTTAAAATTAAAAAAAGGAATTCATGAATATATATATATATATATATATGCAGTTAAACTTCGATAAATCGAACTCCGATAACTCAAATTTCTTATTATTCGGATTTTTTTCTCATTCCCGGCCACAAATCCTGAAAGTATGATTCTCCAATAATCAGAATTTTCGATAATTTGAACATTTTTTATTCTCTTAGTGATTCGAGTCATCGAAGTTTAACTGTATCTTGTTTTCATTCAATAAAACTCTTACAGCTACTATCTACAATTATTTGCAATAAAAAACAGCTATAATTACTATTCACAACTTGAGCCTAATCTTTAACAAGGAGGTCTAACATTTCTTCATCACTATTACTTAGAACATCATCGACATCGATAGCGCTGATGCTATAATACCCCCATGCGGGGGTGAACTGCTTGCGAGTAAGTGTCTCGTGTCGTCATAGGGACCATCACCTGTGTGTTAAGCGCTGAGAGCGGATAGAAAACAAAAATTCAAACGCATGAATGTTGTGCAGTCCATTGTTTAGAGGCTACAGAGTAACAAAGTTCCGTGTACGTGTACCACCGCGCGAAATTTGTGTGAGGCCTTGGCCGGGACGCCGAACAGTGGGGCAAAAAAAAGTCCGTGGACAAATTGATTTTCAGAAGACAATCATTATCCGAATGGAACTGTGTTTTTCAGTCAAAACTGATAATATTCTGCATCGAACTGTCATGGCGGATTTGTGGCAAAAACAAGTTTTTTCATTCAGTAACAAACACGAAAACATTTTTTTTTTACTTTTGAAGTGTACCGGTTCTCAGAAAATACTTGGATTTATTCAAAAATACCTAGACATGAAGCGCCTATGCAGGAAAGACGTCCAATAGAAACGCAAATGTTAAAAAATGTCTTGGATTTGCTATAAATAAATAAGTAAATGAAAATTGTTTCGCCGGGATTGCCAACGATTTATTACTCGATTCGAACCAAATTTAAACAACTTATAGACAGAAAAAGTTTTTTGGTTGAATTAATAAATGTTCAAAATTAATTTCTCATTTTATAAGCAAGTTTTGAAAACAATTATTCATATCAGCTATTTATGATGGAATAAATGGAGTTTTTTCCACGAAATCGATTTTATATTACCTATACATTCCATTTTCTCATTTTTTCGACGGACTTAGCAGCCAGTTATTTAGCAATGACATCTTGCTATGAATTGCAAGCATTTGATAATTGTTTAAGCAAACCAAATTAACGAATGCATTGTTAGGCTATTTTTCAGTATTTAAACTTTGTACTCTTAGCGTAATCAAGTGTTAATTACGAATTCTCAAACTTTTTTTAGATACTTCGATAACGATCCACTATTTTTGTTCGTTATTAACTTTTTCTTAACAAATCATCAAGTGTTATCAACTCATAGCAAAAAATTATTACTAAGTGATTTCAAGTGTATTCCACAAGAAAAACGCAATTTTTATTTTACAATTACATTAGCTGAGAAAAATTTGCTTAGAACATTGTTAATAACAGCAAAAATAGAGCATTGTTATCGAAGTATCTGAAAAAAGTTAGAAAAATATGTTATTAGCAGTTGATTACGCTAAAAGCAAAAAGTTTAATTGCCGAAAAATATCCGAACAATGCATTTGTTGATTAATCTCATTTAAATAATTATCAAACGTCACCAATTCATACAAGGAAGTGATTGCTGAATAACTGACTAAGTCAATGGAAAAAGTTAGATTTTATCCATAAATACATTACATGATAAACTTTTCTTCAAACAATTGTTGTTCAAAATAAAAATTATTTATTTTTTTTGAAGTGTCCTAAAAAATTGTTAATTAAGTTATTAGCAGTTGACTGCGTCGAAGGAACCAAGTTTTCACTTGCAAAAATAGCCAAAAAGTGCATTTGTTAATTGTTATTATTTAAACAATTGTCCATTTTTATTAAATGACTTCCTTGAAAATTTGCATATCTGAATTCTGATGCACGAATGAACTAACTTTCCTCTTCAAACAGAATTTTAGGTCTCCATTGGATGATGTAGGGTATTAGATAGATAGTTTCTTTAATGTTAGTTTATTTCGGACATTCGTTCAGACATATCTCCGGATCAAAGAATTCGTCGTTTACTGGCCTTAGTTATTGCTTATTAATAATTGTTTCTTTATTGTTACTCTATTGGAAATCATTTATTTTTGTCACTATTTAATTCAAAGATATGGCACAAGAGTATTCGGTTCGCGAATATGTAGGTATGCTTCTCATTCACGGGGAGCGCCATCAAAGAGGGAGGGCAGCTGAGCGTTTGTACCACGAATGGTCTCCCAATCGAGCAGAACCTAATCGGCACACTTTTCAGCGTTTAGTGCGAAGAATTTTGGATACACATAAGGCAAAACTTCGCCATCACTTGTCATTATGTTATTTTCTCATTTTACAGTTAAATATAAACTGTTAAAAATGTCATTATCCACCCCAGGTGGATCCAGTAAGGCATGCAGTTCTGCACATGGATACTCAGGATATATGAAGAGAATCCTGAGTTCCTAAATAACATCCTGTGGACTGATGAATCCACATTCACTCGTGAGGGTGTATTTAACCAGCACAATATACATATATATTTACGATGATGAAAATCCGGAAGGCACTCACAAGCGAGACTTTCAGTACCGCTTGAAAGTAAATGCTTGACTCGGAATGATTAACGAGCATATAAGAGGCCCGCACTACTTTACAGGGCATTCAAATGTGAGCAAGGTATTTTTTCGAGATTGGCGAGAATGAAGTTGTGGCTCGTAACCATGACAGTTAAAAGCTAGAACTCATTTTGTTTCACTTTTGGCAACCTCTCTTTTGTTAAGGATGTGAAAATTTATCATCTGTATACTTATTGTTCTTCCTCAATTTACAGGCCACTGAGTTTGAGTTATTCTTAAGATAACAGGTGCCGGAACTTTTGGAAAATTCGGGAGTCTTGGAGGAAGAAGTACACGAAAATGTCTTCTAGCACGATGGCGCTCCACCTCATCGAGGTAGGGATGTAACGACGTACTTGAAACAAGCCTTCAAAGACCGTTGAATTGTTAGCAACATCCACAACAAGATCATGCAGCAGCCTCCAAGGTAATTGTGTAGAAATTTATTTAAAACAAAAATTGTGAGGTTGACGGTTACACCAGTAATATCCTCTTAACTAATCAATGATTTGAATTTCAAAGACGTTTGAAATGTTGCATACTTAATACACTTGCATATTTTGACCATTGTTTTCAACCATTTATCAAAGAAGGAAATGAGGAAGATGTTTATATCTTTTTCACCTCCTCACAGATCGCCTGACTTGACGCCTCTGGACTTCTTCATGTGGAGATAAGTGAAGAAGGTCGTCTACGAGACAAAGCCACATGATCAAACGGAGGTTATGATCAGGATTGAAGACGCCGTCGATATTATCGACGAGGATATGTTCCAGCGACGATTTGAGATGAAGTCACTCTGAAATTTTTTCTCCAAAGAACTAGGGATTGATCGTAGGGGTATTTTAATATTATTGTTAGAATTAGGACATGCCCTGGAGTTTTTTGAGAGAAACCTGTGTGACAATTTTCCATTCGAAAATTTTATGTCTTTCATACCCAAAAGAACTTTGGAATTATCTCATTAAGAGAACTAGGGTTCTTTTTGAGGATTGCTTAGTATTATTATGAGGTTGAGAACATAATCTGCAGTTTCCTGAAAGTGACCTGTGTGAGTATTCCAATATGAAAAATTGTATAACTGTTCGAAATGACGGCACTTTCAGTTGTTTCTTCAAAAGTGATACGGGTTGTTTTTGGGATTTGTCGGAAATTATTTCGGGTTTGGGAACATAATCTAGAGTTTTTTGAAAGAAACCTGTTTGACAATTTTCAATTAAAATGCCTTATGGCTTCTTTGAATGGAGACACTTTGGAACTGTTTCGTTAAGTGTGATAGGGGTGGTTTTTAGAGGTTGTTGAATAATATTATTTTAATTGCTTAAGCAATTGCAGAATAACTGAAAAAAGAATTATTATTGTTAAAGTTCATTATTAGTGTTATTAATCGCGAAAAATAGTACTGGGTTATGAATTATATTGTAAACGCACATTTTCCTTACCGAATAAGAATAATTTAGTATGCCAAAAATGTGCAAAAACTTCCTGAAATTTTTATGCCAGCTCACACTTTTTAAGTGTAAAAAATGATAACAATTGATTATGAATGTTACGGGTGGAACAGTAATGCAATTCTTTCCGAGTGCTGAAACTGTAGTTTCATGTTGCTTCCCCAATTTTTCGAATGCAAGTTGTAATTAGGAAAAGCTGGTAGTTTGAAGAGTCGACTAAGAACTGCACCTTAACGCAACGAAAACAAATTCTTTGGCTTTATGTTCCTATTAGTTCAATTTGTAGAAAATCTTTAGAACCATAAATTCTAACAAATTCATCTAGTGTAACAGAAAATTATACAAAAAGTTTTGAAACGAGTGAAGTATGTTTTCAAAAATCATTGTGAGATGCTCATTAGAGACAAAAGTGGAATAAAGGAAAGGAGACGGGAAAAGAGGAAAGAGATTTGTGGCATGCGGAATTTTTTACTTTTTAGTTTCTGAACAATGGACCAGACAACATTCTTACATTCGAATTTCTATTTTATCTATTTTCTCTCTTTTCGCTTTTACCAGTTGGCCAAGAGACGTCAAAGAAATATCCTAAGATATTGTATGGATATCCCAGGGATGTAGAAATTTCGGTCGTATTGGGATATCCAGAAATTATCTAGAAAATATCTCTAGGATATCCACAGGACATCTTTGAACATAAATTGGGTGTACCCCAATATCACAGTGCTATACAGGAACAATAGAACACGAACCACCCTGAATGGGGTGTCATAGAAACGTGGAGCCCTGCAAAAGCATCCGTAAGTTGAAGTAAATTTTTTGTTATTTGTTCCTATTATTTCAATACAATCGAAATCAGCTGAATATCAAGTAAGGTAGATTAATTTACCAAAAATAATAGTGATATGAAGGGATGGAGGCGTCATTCCCGAATATTTAAAAATTTCAGATTCATTGCATTTTGCTTTACTCAATTTTACAGCACTTTAGTTTTAAAGATATTTTACGAATTTATAATATTCATTTCAACTCATATAAATTTTAATGATCGGTAATATTCGTAATCAGCGCCTCAGAAGAAATTAGTACACGTGGTTTAAACAAAGCCGTAGGTATGTGAATTTCTGAAGTTTATCTAGTTGACAATTTTTTTTATATATATTCTGAGAGTTATTCAATAGCCACGCATTGTATTGGATGTGAAATGAACGACTTAACCGGTGTCAGGTGTACTTTTATTTACACGTGAATACTGCAAGGTTAAATAGATTGAGTATGGAAATAATTTCAATTTTCAAATTCTAAAGCAATAAATTGTAAATGGCCTCGTTTCAAGATACACAATATTATCTTTGGCTTGGTACATAAATGACGTCACGCTAATGTGACTACTTGTAAACCTAAGGCTTATAGCTTTAATGAAGCTAAAAATATTACACAATCGCGTTTTTTTATTGAAATTTTTTATTTGTCACGTCTCGCATACCTCTAACCATTTGTTAATCAATAAAGTAGCTTACTTTTCTCTAATTGAATTAGTTGAGTTCAAATAAGTATTTCCTTGTAAATGTTTTAATTTTTAATCATTCAGTCTGAAACATTCCAAAATTCAATACGTTGATACTTCTTGAGAATTATTTTTCACGTGCATTAGATTTGGATTTTTTCAATTTTGGATGTTTCACGTTTTGAATTGCGTCATTTTAAGCAGGCTTCTGATTTAATATCGTACAATTCTGCCAAAATAATGATTCTGACAAAGTCAGAAAAATAAAATGAAAAGCATAATTAATTGGGAATTGATTAATAAATGCTTCGATTCCGTGCGTTAGAATGATATGTTTTTAAAAAATCTTATTCTTGTAATTTTAATATTTTCAATGATGCCCAACCTTTTTTCCGTATCTAGAGATCTCAACTATCTCGATGAATGTGTACAGCTCTTCATTTGCTGATGCATAGGAGATAACTCGTGCTTGATGGAACTCTGTTTTCAAGAAACAATTTTTTCATTTTTGGTGATAGAATTCCCCCAGTTTGTTCATTTTTCGGAAAAAGAGAATTCCTTTTTCTCAAATTGGCCAACTTTAACTCGTGCCCCATGCTTAAAAAATTCATCATGGGATTTTAAATGGGAAACGCTTATTCTCTGCTAAAGTGGACAAAAGAAGTACTCATTATTAACTTTTTGAAAATTCAAGTTCAGTCACATCCTAGGAAATGTTCAAGAAATAATTTTCACCTAATAATTTTCAATTTTGACCCTTTTAACCACCTTGAATTGTACCCGGAATTCACCAAAAAAATGCAAAATAGCAGTTTTATGTAAAGTCCATGGTAAAAACGGTATTTTTTTCTCACTTCTTTCAAAATGATTAACGTTTATTCGATGAGTTGCAAGTTTCTGAATACTCGTAAAAAGTTATTATTTTTTGGAATTGATAACACAATTATTGAATGTTCAGAGTAAAATTTTTCATTCAAGATATTCCGCAATTATTCAAATAATTATTAATAATTAACTTGCACCTTTCGATAGGAGAAGGGGAAAAAATTCTAGTTCTTTCGAATCTCTTACACTATGTCGCTTATTACTTAGTATTTCCTTATCTCAGAAACTATACTCCAATGGCTTTAACAATAATCAGTTGATTCAACAATTGAATTCGGTTGCTCTAATGAAAGTAGTTCCTATTTTTCCTTATTATCGCCCCCGTGACTTAATGGGATTTGTAAACTGGAAATAACGTGTATGTAAATCGTTACTAAAAACCGGTATATAAAGGAACCAGGGCATTAACGAACCCCCTAAAACCGTTACATAAAGAATTGTACTTTGATGAGTATTACCCAAAATGCGTTTTGAACATTATTCATGCTCAACGAAATCGATCTAAAGAAATAACTATCCATAACGTACTGAGAAGAAAGCTTTAAGTGAATGATTATTGTTTAAGTAATTGGTATAAGTTCCCAGATAAGAAAATAGTGAACAATAATCTTTGTAGTGTAAGAGTTTTGAAAAAATTAGGATTTTCTCCGCCTTTCCTATGAAAAAATGCAAGCAAATTATCATTCAATTGTTTGAATAATTTCCAAATAGCTTCAGCAAAGAATATCACTCTTAGAACTAGTGAATGTATCCTTAATTCTAGAAAATATTAAATTCTTATGATCAACAGATTTGAAAATCGTCTCAACATATTCAAATTGCTTAAATAATTGCTAAGTATCATTAACAGACAACATTGCTCGCAACGTTCGTTATATTCTTAATTTCGAAAAATATAACATGTTTGCTATGTACGGGCGAAAAAACTGTTTAGGCAAGTAAAAAATTTCTGAATAATTGCTAAAAATCCTTAAAAGTATATATTGCTCTCAACATTTGCTGACTGTGACATCAATTCAGAAAATAATAACTTTTCACGATTTGCAGAAAAAGAATTGCTTAAGCAAAAAGTCATTGTCTGAACAATTTAAAATTAGTTAAAAAATACTTCGAATCTTGTCACTTGTCGAATAATAATAAGTAAGGCTAAAAAAAATTTAATACCGTTTTTACCATGTATTTTACATAAAACTGCTATTTTGCATTTTTGGGCATATTTCGGGCAGAATTTAAGGGGGCGTGGAGCGTCAAAATTAAAAGTTATTTGGTAGAAAGTATTCGTTGAATATTTCCGAGGAAAAGACTAAACTTTAATTTACAAAAAGTTAATAACGAGCACTACTTTTGTCCATTTCTTCGATAAATGAGTTTTTTTCATTTGAAACCCCATGGTAATTTTGAAAGCCCGGGGGCATGGATCAATGTAGACCAATTTGAAAAAATGGGATATTTTTTTGTGAAAAATAAACAAATTGGGGGAGGGAGTGCTCGATCACTGAAAATGAAATAACCCGAACAGCATTATTTGGCTCTAAATTGAGTTGAAGTTTCACGCATAAGGATAATGTTCGCTGTAGGGTCTCTTTTTATGACAACTGAAAATCATCTTAACCTTAACCTTAAGAGGAAATCCTTTTTGTGACAATAAGCATCCTTTTGACACAAAAGGAAATTCTCTTGAATGAACAAGAAAGTCCTACAAGAGGCTCGAACTGATAGTTTGGTTTAGAAATTCAAAATTCTAGATATGTTAAATTTTAAAACAGAATGTTGAGGGCAAGCTCGATTGATTATGCTATATCTGTTCCCGATTTCCAGCCACGCTCAATTCGGGTAATTTTCTATTCGCTTTCAGGAATCCACACCCATTTTCAGAATAAAATGATTCAAATTCTGATCTTTTTGCAATGAGAAGTAAAGTAATAAATTCATTTGTCGATACTGGATCTGGGGAAAGTTATGTCTCGAGAAACTTCATTATTAGGAATTATATTTATATAAATTACTGAAGTTCAAAACAAGCAGAGTTACAGTTGGTCCAAACCAAGAAGTAGGAATTTTGTCTAGAGTATCAATTTCCTGAACCGAACACAGTAAACCTGTCGAGAAGTCAAATCTTGTAAATCTATATCTATAAAAGAACAACAATCGATACATGCATATCAATAAGTTGATAAAAATTCACAAAATTAGATCACATGGACACCCACAGAGAGCTAGAATAGCATTCATTATTACTAAATCAAATAAGTGAAAATACAGTCACGTTATAAGATAAACTCTTGAAACAGATATGTGTTTAATTTTTCATATTCTCACAAGTACCCTAACCGAAAAAAGATTTGTGAAATTTGAAAGCACAAAGTATTAAGTAGAATTTCAAGAATATTACTTCATTCAAGTGACAGAAATTCAGTTAATTTTCGTTTTCATTATCAACCTGTTATACAGTATATACCTTTTCAAATGCTATGGCTTATGATACACACACTCTTGATTCTACATGCATACAATCAGAATAAACCGGTTCTCGCTTCGGAAAAACTCGAAAAGAGTTTTGAAAAAATAGCCATTACCATAGAATACGGATTACGTCGGACAAATTGCTATTTGCAGGAAGCTTAAAAGTGTTTTTTAAATTATATATATATATGACAAAGCCACCGAACGCGACCTCAGGTTGCGGATGGAGGGTCCCTGTGCCAAGGGTTTCTGCTGAATACGGTTACAAAAGTTAATAAGCAGTCGCG
>JAUMHM010023630.1:0-16620 GCA_032362435.1 Melikaiella ostensackeni
TTTTTAATTATTATAAGTATCAAGCTTCTCGAATGAAAAGCGTTTCGTTCCAGGCTGACTTACCGGAATCGTCAGTGAGGCAATGTGAAACGCTTATTATTTGAAAAGCTTGATACTTATAATAATTGAAAAGGTTTATAAAATGCGTATATATATATATATAGTAACATTTAACTTTTGCGTTACGTCTTATATTTGAGATTTGATAAATTTTCCAGTGTAGTCGTCTAGAAAGATAAACAATAATTAATATATGAGATAAGTAATTAGGTCTCACACGAGTGAAAGAATAAAACTTCATTTTCATCAATACAAACGTTAATTGAAACGTGTAGCTATTCTATTTTTACATTTTTTATCTACTGAATTTTCTAAGACGGTTATTTCATACAAGGATAATAATATTATATTTATCAAACGCTTTTTAATTATCAATTTCCCATTCAAATACATTTTTTATTCGCAGGTCGTAATCAGTGCATTCTTATCACACTCCTAAATTTATTACATATTCTTCTCAGTTTAATCCTATAACGCAAGCGATTCTTTCTCATACTGAAATTTGTTTATTGACTACTTTTCTTCCATTTTCTTGGTATAAATTATTATGATATCAGAAGGTATAGTATTTATTTATTTAAAGTTAAATTGCCGTAATATACGATTGAAGATACTCGTTAACTTCCTATTTTTTAAGTACACTGAAAGTTCTAAGAAAAAAAGCATAAGAAATCTAATTATCCATAATTCCATTTAATTTGGAGTTCAGGTATCACAGGTCTCCTCTCGAGGATTCAGAATTTATTAATTTGCATTCTATGTCGACGTTCATCACTCAACGTGCCAATCGTAGTAAAAGAGAACCCGTCAATAATATTTCTAAAGCAAGTAGCGCCGCTTTCAGGGAAATTCTACTTAAGGTATATTTTCGGTCAAAGTAGGATTTTTCATCAAGCGAGAACTTGGGAGATAAAGCTGAAATTTATGGGGTCATGTATCTTCAATTCAAACTTATTTTCAATTGCCAACTTGCTCTTTTAACTTCATGAGTTGATCTTCGCTTTTTTAACCAAAGTTAGGAGTGCAACTTCTTTCTGCTTATTAGTGATTATCAGCTCATGAAGCTCACTTGATTAAGTTAAAGCTTTTCTCGGACCAGTTGGACGAAGTGTACTTCGTTCTGCTCGTCAATGCTCTACTCAAAATCATAAACATACAGGAAGTGATAAATAGGAATACTGTGAATTGAATTTTATCTGTGATTCAAAATTCTACTCCCTTTATTTTCGTTAATCTGTCTTATAAATGCAAATAGAAATCCAAAAAGAAGTCAACAACTCGCACGAAGATACAAATAGGTGTTCATCAAAAGAAAGATACTCTCTTCGAGACCAGATTGGGAAGTACAACTTCCATCTGCCCTTAAATAATTTGCTATTCTCAAAGGTGTAGTTGAAGAGATAGAAAGATTCTGTCTCTTTTCCTAATGCTTCTTGAAGGAAAGAAAGTCGTGCGACCAGGGGGGGAAGGTGAACCTTCCTTCCACGTCAAAGACCCCTAGTAGAGATATTTCACAGTGAGGCAAAAAAAAGCGTCCGTGGGAAATTTTGATTTGATTTTCAAAAGACAATTTCTATCCGATTTCAACGATTTTCTGAAAATATATTTCAACGAGATCCTGCATTAAACAATTATGGCTGATGTTAAAGAAAATTGCATTCCTTGTTTATTTAGTAACAAAAATGAAAAAAAAATAATCCGACTTTGAAGTATATTATTTTTTAACAAACACTTAAATTCATCAAAAAATACCTAAAAAACATAAAACAACCATCCAAAAGATTTTCATGACAATAAACAATTTTTATTATCAACAACAATTGTCCAAACACACATTTGTCATGTTATTCATTTATAAATTAAATTCTGCTCGTTTTACGTAATTGACAGCCAATTATTTGGCAATGACTTCATGCTATAAATCAACAACATTTGCTAATTGTTAAACAAACATAATTAGGAAATGAACTAGTTGGCTATTTCGGGACGCGCAAACTTGGTTCTTCAGACGCAATTAACTGTAAATGACCAGCTTCTGAATTTTTAGGGACATCCGGATGACACTAAACAATTTCTGTTGTTAACAAATATTGTTAATTGTTCAAACAAACTCAATTAACAAATGCATCATTTGGCTATTTCGCAGAATTTAAACTTTGTTCTCTCAACGCAGTTCTTGCCGACGTTTCGTGAAAATTGCAGTTCACTTCTTCAGGGCTAACCTGAAACTAATGCTTTAGTTGATTGGCCAGAGCGCCCACCGTGGGGACTGGTTGAACCTGATTGGCCAATCAAGTCTTTTTTGAAAAACCGGAATAATGGAAAGCCAAATCGGATTGGTATTATATCCATTGTCCCTATTGATGTTATTAGGGTGTTTCAAGATTTCGATTGATTCTCTATGTTGTTTTGAAAAATATTGTATGTTTTTGCGATGACGGTTATTTTGTCAAACGAAGTCCTATGTCCTGTCTCGATATGATGCTCAGCTGGTGCTGATTGAGTGAAATGTTACAATCTGACTTTAGAGATTTTATATACTCCCGGATCACTGAGAGGTGCCCTTTCCGAGAGGGCCGCATTGTGTCTGTAGAGACACGTCGTTCCCGCGTGAGTGGAACACCCGGATAGTATGTTCCGTTGATGCTCGAAATGTGCATGACACGCTCTGTACCTGTCGCTGGGAGCTTCTTCACGTAAGATGCTGCTACGGTATACCATGGTGGAAATGACACAGTCCTGACACGCGAAAATAAAATCCTCTGTGCCTGAGTTTAGCTCGGATGTTTAAAAGAGAGCAAATGTTAACTCCATCGAAGTGAGATATCTAGATGTAGTAATGCACTTTTTCACTTGTGATATTAAGATCCAGGCCAAAGATCTCGGACACCTGCTCCGCGGCTTTGTGGAGGAGCTTTCTTTGGCCATTTATCTCGTGGTTCCTGATCATATTCAGAGGTCCACTTTTGTCCTTACGGCGTGAAATGTAAAGGCACGGAACAAACGAGTTGATACGCAAGCTCTTCTGCATATGAATGATCTTACGTGTGGCGATATCGAGGGACGTGAGCTCGGGCTTCATCCATGGAACTACTCCAAATGAATAAAGTAGAATTTTGTTGAGCGCCGACATATTGAAAGACCAAATCTTGCGGAGGAGACGTTTAAATCTGCTTCGAATTCTCCTCCACTGATGTTATATCCTGAATGAGCCTCTCTGGCACGCCTAGGTGTAAGTCGATCCCTCCAGCGCAAAGGTGTCTAATAGCGCTTCTGTCCACGAGTTCCGAGTCATCGCTAACGCTAGCTAGTCGTCCTCACTTCAAATGAATCTTGGCACACTTGTCCAATTCAAAGTTAATACCGATTTCTGGTATGTATTCCCTGACGATCTCTGGAGTATCCTTGAGATACTGTGTCCCGAAGCATAGATCTTCAAGTCATCCATATAAAATATATGAGTGACCTTGTGCTCACGAATATTAGATCCGCCGCAAAGATACCCATGGAAATTTGATACTACGAGAATTAGTCGCAAAAGTGTGATGCAAAAGAGAAGAGTGCTCATGGTGTCGCCCTGAAGGGTGCTCCTTCGGGAGGCGACGCAGTTAGTTGTCACACGAAGTTTTCCAGATGTGATAGGAAATCCGATTCTCCATGGGGAAATCAATCTCTGTATGCTGTCTATGTGTACGGATGAACCTTCAAGCTTTCTAACAGATAGTTAATAAGTCTACGAGAGGTTGAATCCAAAGCTTTCTGGTAATGAGTCTAGACCAGTAGTTCCTTGGGTTGAACACGTCGCCTTTCTTTGGTAGAAGTACAGTACGTCCTGATACCATCCGCTGCCGAATGAGCGTCTCCGACTTCAGATATGAGGTGAAGATCCGGGCTGGATGTAGGTGTGTACAAGTAAACTTTTGCCACCAGACGTTCTTGATACTATCCGGTCGGGCAGCGGAGAAGTTGTTCGTGCCCCTTAGTGATTTCTTCACCTCTTCGGCAGCGATTAGTGTACATTGTTCTTAGAATGTTATAAGGCTGCTGCAGAGCTCCTTGAAACGTATAATGTACTCAGTGTCTCCATGCAATAGGTATTGAGCTTTGTAAATCTTTCTTCAAAAAGTCTCTACCTCCTCGGACGTAGCCGGATTATTGACAGGAACAGAAGGATTGCTAAAGAGGCGTGATGGGTCAGCGAAAAACTATTAATCCTCCCTGATCCATCCCTCTCACTTCTGTATTCTCCTCCTGACGTCAGATAACACCGGTATTTTGCCAACACTATGCTTCTTCATAGTCAGCATCTTTGACTTGTTCAATGTGTGATGGTAGATCCTCAGTTCGTGACCGAACTTTTGGATCCTTACCGTAAATGTCTTACCAGATGTTATGTAGTCAGACACACAATGAATACGGGACGCGTTCTCTCTAGCCCAGCCAATTTTCGTGTTCAGTTGATGCAAGCGCCTTTTGGTCTTTCGATCTGTCGTCGACTTAACCCTTTAATTTCAATCGGCCACGTCTCTCGCTGTATTATTAACTGAACAAGTGATGATACAGAGGTTGGTCTATTCCGGGAGATCCTCAAGAAGGGCGTCATCCATTTCTGCCAGATCTTGGGACTTAGAAGGAACCTGGATGTTCATGTTTCTCCTCGTCCCGAAATCGCCATCATCTCTCGGGGATGCCTGACTTGTGCAGTAACTCTTTATGTAGCTTCTACCGCTTCGTCTACGGCTTGTCCTTGCAGCGGTTGGGGAAGCGTTCCATGTATATGTATATCCTGTTTGCAAGAAATTGTCAGCGCGGTTTTGCAACCTCTGTTGCGAAACGTGCGAAAGCTCTGAGTATATCTGGCTCCACAGAGTGTGCAGGCGTGCCGTGTATCCCCTGCGAGCAGAGATAATACTGCCATCGTAGCACTCCAACAAGTCATTTCCGAGTCGATCCGTCCACTCAAGACGTCGACCTTCTCGCCGATACCTCATTGTATTTCCATCCAAACTATTTGCAGCACCCCGAATTCTAGGGCGATCGGCATTGTATGCTGATCCATTGTCGGCTGCTCTGTGCATTCGATCATTGTGAACCGCATTCGCAACTGGATTCGTTGCTGACATAGTCGGTCCTACGAGGAGCTAGAGGAAGGTTTCGTCCACACTTGCAGAGCTCCGCATCCGAAGGTAAGGCTTGATACTCTAGATGGTCGCCCGGTATCCCAGAGACACCTTAAAAGATACCTCACCCAGGAGCTAGTCAGCTTTCAGCATGGTTGTTCACCCCATAGCTTGAGGGTTTTTCCTTGAGGACCATCCCTGGACAATCATTTGCAACTGCTTATTAACTCTTGTAACCGTATTCAGTAAAAACCTTCGGCAGAGAGAACCTCTATCCCAAATCTGAGGACGCGTCTGGTGGCTTTGTCATATATGTGAGATTTATAACTAATCATGACCGAAAACTAAACGAAAACAATTTTTATTGTTATAAATGATTGTTAAGAACAAATCCACTTATAGTGCAAATTCAAACGCAAAAAAATCCTCATTTTTTGTAGGGTCATGTTTTTCATGTCAAGAATAATACCTTGATGCAAGAGATTGCCATTTGACAACAATTTTTACTGTCATTACAATTGTTCCTCATTTATATCGCATTTTCGAACAGAGAAAGCTTTTCTTTTTGTGAAGTCATTTTCTCTAAAATCCAGAGTAATATTATCCCACGAAAGATTGCTATTCGCACAGATATAGTAATAGTTATCACTGCTTTTGTTAATACTTTTGAACAACTCAGAATTCGTTCTTAGGAAATGCTGAAAACAATGATAAATATGTTCTACAATGGCAATCTATTGTGTCATTCTTGTCGAGAAAGGAAATGACTGGGCCGAAGAAATGTTTTACCTTCAAAATTGCGAAATAAGTAAATTTGTTTAAAAAATGCTTCATAAGAATGAAAATTATAGTTGAACGGCAAAATTTTTTGTGGTGTTATTCTTGAGATGAAGATAAGTGACTAATTTTATGTGTTTTTGAGGAAGTATCAATACATTTTTTATTGCTCTTGGGAATTCCTTCAAATCTTCTAAAAAAGCCTGAAATATTTCGAATCCTTTAAAATCTTTTGGGAGCCCTTGCAACTTTTCCAAGACTTTTAAAATTCCTTGGAAACCAAAAAATACCCTAAAATCTGTAAAATCCTATGAAATCCTTCGTAATCCATTCAGTTTATTGTAATTTATTGAAAGTTACTTGGAATATTCAAAAATACCCCAACAAATTAAAATTCTTTGAAAAATGACTCCACGGAAAATAAAAAACTCTCTACGTTTAAAAGTGCGATATAAGTGAATTTGTTTACAACAATCATTTGTAACAATGAAAATTGTTCTCGTTTAGTTTTCTGCCATAATTAGTTATCACTTTTACATAATTCGATGACGAAATAAGTAGAAATAGTGAACTCAAACACCGAAGATGCGGCAAACGTCAATTTTATCCAATAATTTGCTTATAACAATCAAAGGAATGAAGGATTTCAGTCTATAGCGAAAATTTCTGGTTAACGAAAGTAAACTTCCTAATTTCATGTGTTTTTGAGAAAATATCAATGAACAGTTCAAAGTAGGGAGTATAGATAAAAAAATTATAGCTGTTTGTCATCTTTAAACTTCAATAACAAATTAGTGATATTTTTTGAAAAATGAGCCTCAAAAAACTATTGACAATTTAATCAGCTTCAATTCGAAGATTTCGTCATTTTCGAATAATGCGTGACCGCTTTTTCAAAGAATTAAAAATTTACTGTCAATGGTGACGAAAGCTTGGAAAATTACAAAATAGCAGATTTTTTGATAAAATTGCTTAAGATATAAACAATTATTCTTTGTTAATGAAGTATCATGAGGAAAGGGTTTTTCCGAATAATTTAAAACTGATTTTGCTGAAGGATGGATATCTTCCGTTCGTAAATTGACGAAAATCTGTATTTGTTATTGAATTTATTGAAATAATCAACAAATATTGTTAAGAATTTGTGTTATGAAATTGTTTACAAAGAAACAATTAATGTTTGCTGATGAAGTATTGCAACGGAATGATTTTGCAAAGTAACTTAAAACTGATTCATTCCAAAAAAGAGAATCTGCTTGTTGAAAATTGTCGACAATCTGTATTTCTTTGTCAAATTCATTTAAACAATTACCAAATTTTTCATCTGAAAAAGTCCTGTAATGAATAACATCCTTTCTCATTCATTGGTAGTCGATGTCGTGAAAAAATGACAACCGTTTGCTCACAAGTAGTCAAGCTGCCAATTTGTTTATAAAATTGTTAACAAAGCACCCAATTATTGGCTGCTGATGTATCATAATTGAAGGATTTTTCCAAGTGATTCGAAATCAATTCTTCAAAAGAAAAAATCTGCTGGTTGAAAATTATCAAAAATCTGTATTTGCTTATGAAAATTATTAATACAATTAACAATTGTTATTGGTTTGTCTATAACATTAACAGTTACTTTAGAAAAAAAGCATGGTAACTATGCATTGTTTTTACGTGTATCCCGAAAACAGCATTGACAAATAAAGTTATGAAATTTGGTGGGATCGTATGTGCGGGATTCGTTAGGATGAGGAAAATCGATTGATGTATTTGAGAGGCCTGTTGAGACAAAATAGAATCATTGTAAAGACAGATTTTACAATTTTTGTTATCGTTTGAAGGATAAAAAATTCTCCATTTTTGAAATGTGCCAACATTTTAACTATAAAATTCAGTCGTGTTAGTGAAATGAATCTATTGAATTATTTGAAAACTCTATATGAGCAATGAAAAATAAACTTCGAACAAAAAATTATAAGCAATGAGAAAGAGAAAATAAATTATAAAACGCAGACGAAATCACCCTTTTTATATCCCCACAGACTCCTTCTACAATCCCAAATTCTCATTATGTATGAGGAGTGTCTTTACTGATTTCACGATGCTTAACATTTGCATAAATGTGAGTAGCTACAAAAAAGTGGAATCGTTCATTGAAAAAAGAAGAACTTTGACTGATTTATCCAGAAACACATATTTTGGCTCACTGTGGAGCAGTGATCGCCAAGAATGTCTCGGATTTTGTACCCCAACTTTAACTCGTGATATGACTTGGGAAAGTTATGAAAAAAATCGTCAATTTACAGGAAGCAATCATTGAAATCTGATCTCCAATTTAAGCCAATAAAACTTGAAAAATTTTTACGGGCTTTATTTCGGGAAATAGTTGAGATTCTAAAATTTTTATTAGCTCAAATTAAGGATTAGATTCTAAGGATTGACTCCTGTGAATGCCATGTTTTTTTCTATAAATTTTCTACGTCAGGCCACAACTTGAATTCGATGTACAAAATTCGAGAAATTCTTGATTACAAAAAAAAAACTCTCTACGTAATATATCGTATCGAAAAAAACAGAAACACCTCTACTAGGCTTTGTTCAACGTAGAATTCCATAAGCTTTTCAAATGTTTTACGCATAATGTCTAGCCTTACTTCCGATCGAGTTATCGTGTTTCAAAGCTATCAGTAATTATTAGTATTGCTCACGCTAGCAGTGTAGATAATGTCTAGAATATTGTTTAATTTTTAGATTGGTGAATAACGGGCACCACTGTAAGCAAATGTTACATTCTTTATTCTCTTCTTAATTAATATTCAACTACTCAGCTACAAATAATTCTACATTTGGAATCATATAATATAATTCAAGAATTCGCAACAAAATTGTTTAATTTTTAGTGATTAAATTCAGAATTGGTCAGTGTTTACTTTCGAGATTGAGTTTTAATGTTTCTGGGTTTTTCGTATCGCGAAGGTCCTACAATTTCTTCTTATTGATTTTTAATATTTTCTACATGACAATTCCTAATTTCCTTTTTACAGAATTATATGCTGCTCTTCCACCAGCTAAGACTTTCATATATGATAACAGACAAGTTGGTGTGTGGTATCTTAATGGAAGAGTGAACGAGATTAAGTTTATATCATCAAATCCAGGTCCAGATATCCGACAACGCAGAAGATACCACAATGAAATCTACATGGAATACGCACATAATTTATTTTTTCTAGTGCGCACCATGGGACCCGAGAAGTACATTGTGGAACTCAAGAATGCAGAAGAATGGAATATGATACCAAGTACGAATTCCCGAAGCTGAAAACATGGCCCAATGTTGGCCAAATTCAGGCGTTGAACAGTCAGGCTAATCTCAGCGTTTCGTACGACTTGGCAAATTCAAAAAGCCAACAAAGGCTGAGATTTTCCCATTAACATTAGCCAACTTTTAGCTGCCCAATTTTGAGCCAAAATTGAGTCATATTTTCACCTTCGGCAACTGAAGTTATTTAGTTTTAAATCTTGAGATTCATTTTGAACCTTTCTCTAAAGCGCAAATCTTTTTGTACTTTTCACGCAGGAGGTCCATTCCCGCAGGAACCAGCTAGGACTATCACTTATGGGGAGAGAACAATTGGTGTGTTTGAAGATGGAACTGGAAAAGTGACTTCACTTCTTTGTGAAGAGAGAAATATAATTCCATCGGACGATGATTTCCAAAAATGGGATATTCGACATTATGAGCGTCGACAACAGGGCTTACGATTTACTGTGTTTGAATTACGTAATGGATATGTGGTGGGAGTTCGACTTCTTCCACCATTGAGAAATCCTTACTTACGTGAAGATTAATCACGAGATAGACAATACGAATATGAAAATTATGTAATATTTTTTTCATGTATGCCTATTTCCGAATAAAAGCATAATTATCTGAAAATTAATGTTTTCACTCTTCAAGGAAAAACAGGATCATAGATTTGCGTACATTTTTAGAGTTTCATATGTTTAACAAAGGCTTTCCTCGTCGTCTCCTTCCTTAAAAACAAACATGTGACTTTTCTCTCAATGAAAAAAGTTCAAAGAAATCGTAGCCTGGGTCAGTTCTCACCGCTGATATGGTCAAGAATATCCTTCAGTTACATTGATAAAGGAAGAACTTTGGTACGATCTAATTAATACTACTGCTGTCCCGGCCATAAAATCAAAAAATATCCACCATCGCAAAATTCTTACTATATATTCTTTCAGTTATTTCAACGCTTTTACTTTGAAATATTCTGTACGTGTAATGAATCATCCCGATGATACTTGCGGTATCTTATTTAGTTGAAACAAAGGTAGTCAAAATTTTTGATTTCTGGAAAATTGCTGGAAATTTTTGAACATTTATAAAATGTTTGGAAAATATTTGTAACATTTGTAAATTGATGAGAGTTTATTCCAATCATTTGAGTTTTGTTAACTCGTGTAAATTTTTCTTCGAGCTAGTGGAAATTTATAGAACTTTCAAAGCTTTTCAAGTTTCATTCATAATTAAATATTTTTATCACATTTCTGCATACTTTGGGTCAAGAAACCTGAAGTAATGAATGGTGACTTTTCATCCTTAAAGCCAAACTGCAGGAGGCTGTTGCCCCCCTCAGTATAAAACACAAACCGATCATGAATTCTCTGTTTCTGACTTTTTTCCGATACATTTTGCTGCTTGTATCAAGTTAGCAGTTGCGTGTAAACTTTGAATAATGGAAAATAAGTATGGAGCACAATTGTTCTTGAAAAGAAAAGTGACGCCTAAAACGAAAGATTTTGCATTTTCATGGGCCCTTATAGAGAGCTCTGCCCAGTGAGTTTGGTTGGTTTAAATAGTACCTATGGATCTTCCTATGGGTTTGTGAGTCAATTCGATTGTATATGTGTGAATTGCGACTAACTTTCCTATCTTAGAAACGTTCATCCTTCTACAAAAAGAATTTTTATTTGTAGAAAAGAAAAAAATTCTTCAATTTCAATTTTTTCATGAAATGTGGTAGTTGTGTGGGTGCGGTTATATGTGCTTATTGGTCTACTGCGGTAGATTACGTAAGAAAGTGTAGTGGTGGTGGAGTTTAAAATGGGATGAATCTTACACTATCCCCATCAAGTTCTGATCCCTATTCGTGATCAGAACGTATAATATGTCATATATTACCTAATTAAAAGGAAAATTGCTTATACTACAGTTTAACAAAAAATATATGTCATTCAAATTGAATTTCGATACCGACATGTGCCCGATATGTCTTATATAATATTAATTCAAAACTTACAGAAATTTAGAATTGATTGAAAAAAATCAGAATATCATCGATTATAGGTCAGTTAAATTCTACAGTATCTGAAGGAAGGCTGATTTACATTGCCATACTGATGAGTCCAGTGAGTCTGCCTGGGATGAAATGCAACAGGTTCCCTATTACATATTTAAAACGCTTTGTAACACTGTACAACAAAACATAACCTATATGTTTATGACATATGGAGGGCATCATTTCTAGACTGTCCCAACTTTGAAAGTCATTCCTTCTGATTGCCTTAAAATTTTTAGAGTTTGTTTGCCTATACGATAGGAGTTTACTCACGAATTTACAGACTTTTACTACCATCCCTTCCCGAACTACAGGGGGTGAAATTTCCATCTCCTTGGAAAAACGGGTAGTTTCGAATGGTCATAACTTCCCCTCTACAAATGCGAATTGAATTTTCTATGAGTGATTTCTGAAGGATTTTCTATTTCCTTGCATTCTATGAAATCTATTGTTTTTAATTTTTCAATTTTTATGAACAAATAACCATGTTTAGTTTGACTTTTTCCCGATAAAAATGTTGGTCGACATTATGGGACTGAAAATAATTCTGCGGTTATGTGAAGATATCCGAGCGAAACCCTCTCTGTGCGTTCGGGTAAATCGGCCAGTCCAGCCGATGCACCGACCGGCGCTGTTTTATTTAAATTCGATATTATCAAAACTACTTTTCATTGGCACATAAACTTTCCCAAAATACGGTTCGGTGGTTCTCAAGGCATCGGAATTTTTTTTCATGATGTTATAAAAAACTTAGGGAACGAAAGAGTATATTTTCATCATGACCGTAACATTAATTAGACTTGTGAAAGGCAATGAACAATAGTTAAAACTATACATATAAACAAATTATCACTACACAGAATTCGTACTTTCTCTGAATTAAACTTGGTCTCGTGTATAGTCGCAAAACAAAAGACATCGACATACATAGACTTTCATTTGTTTCTCATATTGTACCAAAAAACAAAAGGCAATCAGATAGACTGTTATATGAAAATCACTTAGCGGGTCTCGAAGTCCTGAATAAAATGAAAGAAAAATTAGACTAGAAGGGCGCAGCATATTCAGAAAAGATTCGTCTACTCACGCTTGCACCTAAAGCTTGTAGTCGCAGACAAATAATGCGAGAATTCGGTGCATATGAACGTGAAACCAGAAAAGCAAAAGACTTAGTTTCCAAAAGTGGAGTTTTGACTTTTACGAAAGCCAAGAGAGAAGAAAAATCGGCAAAAGAAACTGAAAATTTGGTGAGGAACTTCTACGAAGATGACGAAAATTATTGACTGATGACAGTTAAGAAAGATTCTGTATCGGTAAAAAAACTAGACGGTACTTGTGAGCAGAAACAGAAGAGACTGATTCTGTGCAATCTTTCAGAATTATATGCCAGATTGGTAACCCAACACGAAAATTTTGAAATCGGATTTTCGAAATACGCACAACTAAGGCCAAAGCACTGTGTTTCAGCTGGAGCAAGTGGAATTCACAATGCTTGTGACTGCGTTTATCATGAAAAAATTGAGATAATGTTAAATGCGATTCAAATCGAACATTTACCTGAGGGAACTGACAGACAATTATCAGATTACCACCACTGCCTGGAAGAAATCATGTGCAGTCAACCCGTTGATGCTTGTCATTTTAACGGATGCGAATCTTGTCTTGACATTGAGAATTTGGAGAAATACCTGACTGACCTATTCGACGTGAATAGTTTCGACACAGTGAGATATCAAGTTTGGCAGCAAACTGATAGAAGCACTTTGAAGACCAAAATAGCAGACACTGATGCTTTTGTAGAAGAACTCTGCACCAAACTTAAAAACCTGAAGCCTCACACATTTTATGTGAGACAACAAGGTTTCTTCCTGAAGCACCTCAAAGTTATACTAAAAGAAGAAGAGTTTTTAATTTTGCTTGACTTTGCTGAAGATTATGCTTTCATCATGAAAAATGCTGCACAAGCTTTGCATTGGAATAATAATGAAGCTACTATATTTACAGTAGTTATTTATTACAAAAAAGGAAACAAACTGAAGCACTTGAGCATGGCAATCAATTCGGATTGTTTGAGTTATGACACTGTAGCTGTATATACATTTAATAAGCGCATCACTGAGTACCTCAAGAAGAAATTCAGCGTTGTCAACAAAATCTATTATGTGACAGACGGAGCTGCGCAGCATTTTAAGAATAAATATGCCTTCAGCAATCTTTCGAATCACAAAAAAGATTTTGGAATTTTCGCAGAAACACATTCCAAAGCAACTGCACATGGAAAAGGTCAAGGTGACGGGATTGATGGGAATTTGCAAAGACTTGCGGTAAAAATAAGCTCGCAGCGCCCAGCAGAGAATCCAATCCTAACTGCGATGGAATTATTCGAATGGGCTGGAGAGATTGATCAGCGACCCGTGTCTGAGCGGTTTTGAGGAACGAGTGTGCCGTTTGAATGAACAACATGCGACTTTTAGATTGATTTAAAACCTTACCCTTCTCCAATTGTTAGAATGTCATCAATATATCTCTCATAAAGAATAGTTGTGTTTTATATAAATTCAAGAGCTATTTTTTCAACATCTAGTAAGAGTGAATCTGAAACTACAGAAAATAAGGACGAACCAGTGGAACAATCCGTTATTCGTTCATAGAATTTGTTATCAGGAGAGAACACAATACAATTGGAAACACTTCTAGTGGCTATTAACAATTTATCCTCAGTTATTTTTGTTAAGTTATGATTTGAAATAAGTTTTCCTTCAATGCAATCTACAGCAAGATCTTTTGGGATGCCATCAAACATCCATATACGTCTAAGGAAATTTCAGAATGAGTTTTAGGTACATTGATATTGATTAGAAGATCTTCAACATGTTCCTACAATACAGTTCTGATACAATATTTTTACAATACAATTCTTGTATGCTCTAACAATATCCTCAAATATTTAAGAACATTCATACAGATTCATTGTAAACAATTTAAATTAAAATTTAATTTCTAAATTTTGAGAAACTAAATTTAACTTTCTAACAGAATGTCTATGATTCAAAATTGAAAAAGTATTCAAAAATTAGGTCAACATTCGAATTACTTAAAATATCGTTTTTTAAGAGTTATATCTGATGGATTTATTAATGAGTTTTTTGACTCACAAGAGCTCAGTCTCGAAAATTTGAATTACACAAAACGAGTGTAATTTCGAATGCATTGTTGCCTCCGAGAGAATTCGAAATGGCGGATCTAATATGGTGGATGTAAGCCAACCATCAAGTTTTGAGTAATTCGAATCAACCTGATCGACCTGGAAATGATTACTCAGGGGTTTTTGTGTCGCTGATCACGAATCTGAGGTCAGAATTTTGGTTACCATTCGTCCTTCAATTATCCGACGTTCGTGTTCCATTCATCACGAAACGACGAGCTACAGCTAAACGCAATAAAGAAACATTCTTCAATTGTTCATGACAATCGTGCGATAGCTCATGAAGAGAAATCTGATCTTCTTTGCAAGCGAGTTACTCATCATTCAGCAGTTTTTATTTGTTCCTCAATTGTTTGGCGTTCGTGTGTCATTTGTCATGAAAACACCAAGATACCACTAATCGCACGAAACTCTCCACTCGCTCATTCCAATCGTTGTGGCTCATTAACAGAAGTTGATGTCATTGTTTTCTGACCACTCGGCGTTTGCGATATTTGTCCAAAGAAACAAAACATTCCTATTTTTTGTGGAACCATGACGACTAATCAAAAGGATTCTGGTTCTTCCGCGCTGGAAGTGAGGCCAGAAAGATGCGCTTATCCTTTAAATGTTGATGGGCACATCGGTAAGCATTTAAGAAAACCTTCAAAGTGAATGTTGAAGAAATTCCCACATTTACCTGCGAATTCAAGAATATATAGAACGTGCTCGACTACGTCCATTGAAGATGACATGTCGAAGACGCTGGACAGTACGATATCTTAAGAAGCAATAGATTCAGATTCAGGATCTGATTCATGTCCAATCAAGAGAAAGTGCTTGTAGAAGGAAGATTAATTGAAAGAATTCTTGAATGGACTGGAAGAAGAATTTTCTGGTCTATCGGAAAATGATCCCCTCCGCTTGACTATTCTCACAATAGCTTCTGACTCTCAGCGAATTCGTAAAATATGTTCCGAATTCGGTACTTCTAAGAGAATAGCTCGAAAAGCAAAAAATTTGGAAAAATCAGCAGGAGTGCTGGCGATGTCGAATCCGAAAAATAGCAAAAATTGTGTGCTCGCGTAATCAAGTGGAACTGGTAGCGTGTGTGTGTGTACACTTCATGAGAATTTCAATGCAATAATCGATGCTGTCAATTTGGAAAATTTGACGAAAGACTCACAAAATCTAATGAAAGATCGTAGAGATTGTATTCGATTTGTAACTTGTAGTAACCCAAAGTCTGCTTGTTACTTCAGTGAATGCAAATCATGTCCAGGAATTGGAGAGTTTTCTGATTACATGAATAAAGTTCTTCAAGAACAAAGAGTATCTCAAGTAATCTATAGTGTATGACAGTCGAACGAAAGGTGCACTATTGAAAAGGAATGTCTTCCTGCAGACAATTTTGTTGACGAACTGTGTGTTAGTCTACAAAAATTATTGCTCCGTCATCTCATTGCGAAGAAGCAAACAGAATATGTGATGGAACGCAAAACCATATTGAATTTTCTCAAAGGCCACAATGCATTCGAAAGTAGACATCGAGACAGATTTTAAGTCCTTAAACATCTTGATTGGTTGCGAAGGATTTCGGCAACAGCCTTGTCCCTGTTGACGTGGAACATTCCAAATATATTTTAAAAATTCAGAAATATCTCATGTTAGTTGAAAATTTTCAAAAGGATCATAAAAATTTAATTTTTGTCAAACCCGAAAAGGGTAATCTAACTGTTGCATCTGATAGAGATGACTATAATGAAACAGTTGAAAATATTCTCAGGAATGATATTCTGTATGGAAACATAAATCTAGTACAGTTCCAACAACTGAAAATAAATATAATTATATGGCTTTCAGATGGGGAAAAAATTGATTAATTAATTACACAGCTCCACAAAAAAAAAGTTGTCAGGCGCAGGAACTAGAATCGACTTACGTTAGGTTTTTGCGGTCGCTGAATAGAAGTCCAGAGTCGTTATGGTCCTATGACTTCACACTTCGTCCCCAACCTCAAAAAAAAAACGTGGAAAAATAGTAATTTCATGTAAAACATGCATCTTTTCAATGCAAAGTGGTCATATCCTATGCTTTCCAGGTCGCTGAGTACAAACCCTTCTTGAGTATCCTACTCTCT
>JAUMHM010023649.1:0-16619 GCA_032362435.1 Melikaiella ostensackeni
TGTATGTATATATATATATAAGCATATTTAATAACCGGAAATCAATTACTACCCGGTATTTTCTCATTCCAGTGTGGTCCATCTTTCTGGGGATTATTAACATAGAAGAGTTATAGGGTGATTTTGAATGCTGCGTCCGAGCGGTGAGCGGAGTTGTAGTTTAAATTTTCCTTGCTTGTTGGAATCGCAGATTGCGAGCGGGGCAGATTATTTGCTCATTCACGTGAAAAAATAGAATTCGTATATATGACACATGAGGACTAGGACTTTAGTCCCGTGATTCTAAGTAACTGGCGTAAGGATGTCTCGATTCACTTCAATAATTTGTAGGATATTCAGGATTTCATTGCTGTCTTCCTTTGCACTCGCGCGCAACTTTCAAAGTTGCGTCTAAACTTTAGAGGTTGCGCGCTCCTACTAAGTCCGATATACTGTAAGGTAAACCACGTTTGAAGGCTTCAAGAGCACAATCATTAAGAGGGGGTAACAACTGCTTCTCATTTGCATATTTATTCTCAAAAGCCGCTTGTGCTCCTGATTTTAAGAGAACTATTCGGTCGAAGAACTGACTGACATTTTCTTCCCGATTCATTTGTATAGTTGAGATTTCATGCAAGTACCATGAATATGTTTCACGGAGAGGAAAACGCGGTTTTAGATATTCCATTAAATCAATAATGGTGTTGAGAGTTTCACCATGCGTACTATCTCTTGCCGGACTTTTAACGTAGCTAAAACGGCTTTAAGTTATTGTGCTTCACAGTAAGCTGGCACAGATGATTCCCCATTTGTAATGTTTTTGATAAAATCTCTTACTGGCATATTTTTACCAGCGTACATCGTTTGTTGTACATAGGGTACATTCGTACGTTGTACAAATGACAAAAATGAACTTTTGAATTGGAAAAGTAATTTAAATTTTAGAAGAGGGGTTCGAATTTTGAATATGATAAATTTTTACCCCGTGGAATTTTTATGAAGAGGTGTGTCGGATTACAATTTGAATTGTCGTTGTTTTGAATCCTTCACTTGCACAATTTTGCTACAAGGAGTACATGCAAGGTTAATTCGGGGTATTTTATAGATTTACCAATGATTGCAGGGCTTACGAGAATGCGAAGTATACCAACACCTAACCAAGGCTTCAAACTTTGCCTTGCTTCGAAGGTGACCGTTCAACGAATCTATAAAGGAATTATACTCTGAAGTTCTTTTACAAAATGTCTATTTCATAACCACACCGAGTTGTATTTTTAATTGGTATTAAAACACTGAAAATTTGTAACGAAAGTGACAATCCCACCGCTGCCACCAAATCAGCTGTCTTATTCCGAGCAAGAGGCGATGGTAGGTTGGGATAGGGGTAGTTTTGGATGGTTATTTAGCCGATTACGTCAGGCTGGTAAGGCCTGACAATTTATTGTGGGATCGTTGTCACTAGCAATCCTGAAGGGATTGTGTCAGAATTAGGTTTTTTGTGAGGGATGAGGGTTATAGTTGTGTGTGATTTATTGTGGAAATGAAATAGAGTACAAGTGGTTAAAATTATACAGTTATAAAAACTAACAGTACCTTTTTATGTTTGAAAGGGCAAGAGAAGATTGCGGTGTTGATTGTATCCCCGATGCGTTGTAGAGCAGCGACTAAATTCTACCAGCTGTTTTGAACAGAAGTAAATGGCACGATTTGACTCCAAAGCAAAATTAATCCCGAGTTACATTATGCGGATTATGCGACGGACTCTATCCGGAATATACTTGTTCAACGACCAAAGGTTTCAGACGGAGGCACTTTTGTTTACGACATGTTTTTCATTAACTGTTTTGCAATGATGTAAAAACATCGCGACTTATTCAGAGCGGTTCGCACTTCGAAGATTAAGTTGACAGCTGACTGCTTGGAACGTAAAGACAACCATAAGGGATGAATCTGGGGTTTATATAGTTCATGATCTCTATGTTAATCATAGGGATGCTAATGTTGTTCCTTGGCACGTACGATGTAAATCTTGTGGACAGACACGTATGATGCAAATCTTGTACATAGGCACGTATGATGCGAATTTGGTTCATAGGCACGTACAGATGGGTGTCACACTTAGTTCGACTGAATGACCAAAGCTTAAATAAGCTTGTCTACTGATGGTAATGAGTAGCTAATCAGCTCGCGTTTACTGCCTTATCAACCATAGCACATTTATCGCCGGTTGATCATGATTGTTATTACGACTCACCAAATAGGTATTTATCTACTGTGATAATTCTAATCTACTCATCGCTTGTCGTTACGACAAAATTTTAAAATTTTGCGGATGTAACAATGCTCGTTGCGCAGGTGTGAACTTGCTAGAAAAGAAAGCTAGTGGCTTCCGAGAATCGGAAAATCGTTGTTCAAGAGTGGCCTTCATACCAAAATCTGAAGTGTCAGTAACCAGACGCGTCTCGGCATCAGATGCAGGGTGCGCAAAAATAATCGCGTTGGCAAGATCACTTTTGATCTTCACAGATGCTTCTTCCGCTCTTAAGTCCCCTGATTGCATGTTTGTCACTTTTGCGCGAGTTAGAAAGATAGCTGTGTAATGGTGCTTGCACGTGAGCAGCTTGAGGTAGACAGCACTGATAAAAATTAACGAAGCCTAGGAACCTGCGAAGTTCGAGAATGTTACATGGTTTGGGAAATTGTGCGAGTGCTTGCACCTTCTCAGGAATTAGTTTGAAACCGTATTTATTTACACCAAGTGACGTAGAAACCCAAGTTCATATTTGCCGAATTGGCACTTGCTAATATTTTGGCACAACGCCAAATCCTTCAGCCGTTGTAAAATAATCCTGAGAAGTTTCTCGTGTTCCTCTTCGTTTGAAGAATCAACGAGAATTCTATCAACGTATGCAAAAACAAATTCGATATCGTCTAAGGCATGATGAATGTACCTATGCGTAGTAGGCTGGATCAGGAATTTACTGTTCATAATCCACTATAACCGACAATTCGTGAACGATTTGGATGTTTCTTTTGGAAATGCTCAGCATCAAATACTTCAGAAGAACACTAAGCCTGATTTTCTAATTTAATTCTATGGATTTGAACAAATGGAACGTCAAAATTTGACATTTTACTAATAATATTTTTTTTCTCTGGAGAAAAATTAGAAATTAAATCATTGTGTATCAAAATGAAAGGAAATATACTTTGGGAACATAAATATTAAGCTTGAGATTTAACTCAGTTGATATAAACAAATTATATAAACAATTCGATGCGGTGGACAGCCGCAGAAAGAAACTTTTTTCAAAGTAAAATTTTTTTGGGATTTTGTCGATTTCACGCTTGTTTTTCTCATCCAAATACTTCGAAATCGATTCTAAATTATGATTAGTAGCACAACAATTTTAACGTTGAATAATGTAATTGTGAATAAGAATATTTTTAATGAAAAAATTTTTTTCCCCCACTAAACCATGTTGCAGGTAGCTCAATGGTAACGTTCTCCAAAGAAAATTGTGTTACCAACTCCTAATTATTATTGTTGTTAACGTTGCTAACATGATTAACCAATTCTCAAATAAATAGTCCGCTATAGCTATTTCACGCCTGAATAAGCGGTTATTTCCTTGTAATCATTTCAATGCATCTTGATAGTGGTATTTTATGAAAAAATTTTTTAAAAAATTTAATTCATAATTTAAAATTATAAACTGCTGCCTGATTCTGTTCCTGAACCTCAAGTATGTTATGATTTATTGTTAATTATAATCACTGATAATATTCAGTACTACTATAAAGATGGATTAAAATAATTACAAGGAAAAACCACTTATTCAGACATAAAATAGTTATAGCTATCATTGTCTCTCAATTCGCTCTAAAGCCGCATTCACCGTGTTCGGTAACCGGACAAAATATCGTGTGCATCGTGTTGGAGATATAAGCGATAACTCTTGTCATTGCTACTCTCGCGTAGCAAATTTCACACTCGTTTGAAATCGCCTATATCTGCAACACAATTCAAAAATATACAGTCACATTATTGAAATGTTGATGAAAACAGTAATGGTTATTTTTTATTTAATTTTGATGCTCTATTCGTTTGATTAATTAAGTTTACATACTTAATTTAGAAAATCGGGCTTAGTGTTGTTCTTAATCATTTAATACTGAGCACTTCTAAAGGAAATACATCGAAACCGGTTAAGAATTGTCGGCTGTAGTGGATTAGGAACAGTAAATTGTCGACCCAGCCGATTGTCCTTTGGAAGGATTGGCCCGCATTGCATAATCCGTAGGTCCTAATGGTATATTCAAACAGCGCGGACGGTATGCTCACAGCTGTTTTTGGTATATCTTCGGCCGCTGTTAGAATGAGGTGATAGGCTTTCAGAAGATCCAACTTTAAAAAGACTGATTTGCCGTGCAAGTTTGTCGAAAAATCGTGTAGGTGTAGAACTGGATATTTCTCTGAGATAGTGACGGCATTAAGCTGGCCCGAACCCCCACTGATTCTTCACTCACCATCCTTTTTGAGAGCCGTATGAATGGGTGTTGTCTATTCATACTACTGGATGGTCGGAAAATGCCAGAGTCGAGCATTTGCTGAAATTGAGTTTTGGCAGCGGCCGTTTGTCTGGTGACAAACATCTAGCCCGCTCAGCAATCGGGAACACTTAGTCTCGAGGTTGCATTGACCATTACGTGCAACGAAAACAGGTGATTGAGAAACTCTCGTGATCTCTGGAAAATTAGCCAGATATTTTTAATAAGGATGTGACCCAACCAGAGTGTTCACCTCAAAGAAGCTCGCACTTTTGATGAGACCCAAAGAAGTACAGCCAGTGGTAATGTACTCTTAACGCGGTAAACTTTGACGGGCTCTTTATCTTTCTCGACCGTTTCGGCAGGATGGAGCCATTTGGGAGGATGAAGGGAGATACGTCGACAGTAGGTCTGAGGAAAGTGCAATGATTTTAAATTCAAAGCAGAGTCCTGTCGCTTGTTTGAATTTGCTTTCAGTTTATCAGATGTCATGGTGGCGACTACTTCTTTTTACCTCACGCGATGCCCAAACTAATACTTGCGGTAGTTTCCAACGGGTGGGCTCCTACTTCATCATCAGGACCAGTGAGGTACCCTCAACTAGGCAATCAAGGTTCGCCTCGGCGGGCACTTCTCCTCCATGCGAGAGTAGAAGATTCATAAAACGATCATAATTAAACCGCCATTGAATTTTCTAAAATTTTATTTGAATTACTCTTTAGCTTTGATTACCAAGAATAATACGCACACTCTGTAAATAAGAAATATACTTTATTGGAATGATAAATTATGAATATTATAATATATATTATTATAATGTATTATGAACAATATGATAATTTATCAATTCTAAGTATAATTAATAAATTAATTATATTTTTCATTCAAAGAATAGTGATTCAATTATTTTGAATTTCTGTTTAATGGGTAATGCTATAAATTGAAAAGCATTCGGTAAGATTGTTTGTTTTAACATAACATTTTGTTACTTCTTCTTTCTTATTTATAATATGTCCCCTTAGGGCTTACATAACTTCCGTTCCTTTATATCTTTATCACGTACTTTTGTCATCGCTTATTTTAATTTAATCTCTATGTTTATACATATCAATTCTAATTCTTAAAAGTTTAACGTGTCGAAGCAAGCGAACGATCGTTTGATTGAGAGTGACTGAGTATTTGAGCGTTTGAGTATACGAGTTAGTAAGCGAGAGAGAGTTAAGGGGTGGGGCCAGACAGAGAGAAAGAGCGCGCAAAAAAGCGCAGCCACATCTCATTCTACTCAATTTTATTGTACAATATTAGCTAACCTTATGCTTCAATGAGACTTCCGTTTCCTTTTTCTCCTCCTTTCCTTCCCACTCATGCTTTCCATTCTCTCTCCCACACACTCCCTCATTCATCTTTATTAACTCCTCTTTATTTTTCTACCACCTTCGTCCATTCTTCTCCCAGTCCCTCTTCTCCTAAAATTTTCTTAAGATACTCTTGCCGTCCTTCCCTCTGCTCCTTTCCTCTCATACAATCATCCCATATATGCTACCATGTCTCCTCTACCCATTCACATACTCTGTATTTTCGTTTCTCATCCTTCCCTCAATACATTACTTCTTTTACTTCATTTTCAGTTTCCATCTAGCTATTCTTGTCCATCTCTTTTCCCCTCATTCTCTTTCCAGATATTTTGGAAACCCTTCTCTTTTTATCATCTTGCTATATACCATTTAATTGTATTTTGATTCCCCTATCCTCCTCAACTATCTGTTACCTGCATTTCTCTATCTCTTTTTTCCAATTCCTCATAGTCTATATTTCCTTTTTCTCCTATCCCTTGATCCCTAAAAAATTTTCTTCTTTCTTCTTCCTATCGCATTAACTCTACGGCCCTCTTTCTCCTTTCTTCCATCTCTTTGTAACACTTTCTCGATAACTCACCCAGCACTTGCCGTTTTGCTCTACGCGAGGTCTCTGTCCTCGCTCAGCGAGGAAAGAACCTTTTCATCACCAATACCTTTTCATCTTGCTATCCATTTTTTCTTCCTCCCTCCCCCCTTTTTAAACCTCATTACCTTCGTAAGCCTATTTTTTTCTTATTTTACATGTGATTGTTGTCACATATATCTTATATAATATCGGCATCAATGTCACCCCCTCCCCTTCCCCCCTACAATCTTCAACCCCTTTCCCTTTTCCTTTCTTCAGTATTGGTACCACTATCCCTTCTTTTCATATTTCTGGCCAGCCCTCTCTTTTCCATACCCTGTTGCACATCACCCACGCCCACTCCTTCAATTCCTTTCTCCCATATTTCCCAACTTCATTTGGGATCATCGTCCTATCCCTTTTCTCTTTTTCTCCTTTCGTTATTTCCTTTTCAACTCCTCCTAGCAATTCCATGAAATATTTTTTCCATCCTTCGCTGACTTCTTTCTTAACTGTATCCGCTAATATTCTTTTTACTTTTCCTATTACTATTTCCATCTCTTCGTTTTCATTTCCCTCTCCCATTTCAACCATCTTTATCTTTTTTCTAAATGCTTCTATTCCCTCTGCTGAACTATCAGCTTATCTCACTCCTTGTTTTCTTATTTTCCTTGGCTGTTTTCCGTTTATCTCTCTTCCCCATTTCCACTATTACTATTGGTATCGAGACCTCATGAAGAAGCCGCGACGAATGTTCTGAGAATATTCGGTTAAAATGATTGTCCTTGTCATCGGTGCTCCCGGAGGTGCGAAGCCATCACTGGTTCACAACCTCGAAGCTATACCTCCGTGCCAGACATATGCCGAGACACTTGCGAAATTGATGCAAAGTGGTCAAAAGTGGCCGCTCCATATCCTTGAGACACACAAGGGTTTCGCCGGCCTGTCATGCCACTGTGATTCCGTTAAACCCTGTGACCACTTATCTCACGGACGTGTCGCGTGGCCATAGGTGTAATTCACCGCCACTCCACTGGGAGCCAGTGTCACTTCCCTGGATGGCAGTCGCTATCAGGGGGCTCCTGCGATGGTTGATTAATCACTTTCTTATTATATATATATTAAAAAATTGGTCAAACAACCACCACAGGGCCCCCCTGGGAGCGACTGCCATCCATGAAAATGACACCGGCTCCCAGTAGGACCGCGGTAAATCACACCCATGGCCACGCCTCACAACCGTGAGATGGGCGGCCAAAATATATAAATATATTTAATCTAGGTTTACAAATTATGACCAGATTCTTATTTCCATCTGATAAAATTGTCTAGTTTTAGAGCATGTTGGTATGTTCTAATTTTCAAGCACTATTCACACACATTAAAATATAAATGTTTATTATAATATAAAGACCACTTTAATATTAGCGATATTTTTTTCTGTTCGAAAGTGAAAAAATGAGGTCATAATAGATTTTAACAACAATTGAAACTCGCACCTGTTCTCGGTAATGAAGATTTTTTAATGCCTTTTCAGAGAAAACATTTTCTGTTTACAGCATAAGTAATTGAAAATCTTAAAATTTAGATATTTTGAATTTGAAGGCTTAAACTTGCACAAAATTAAATAAGCTCCGAAGTTGTACCACTTCTAATTTTAAGCGATCAAGATTGAATTATTTTCCTTTACATATTCATGCAAAACCTTCGTGTGCCCACCGCTTACAGACGTCAAAAATGGCAAAAGGTTTTGCTTACCGGTTTTACTACTATCGCCATCTGACATCATAAACGGGTTGACACCTTGTTGGGTGAGGTTATTTTCGACGTCTATAAATGGTGGTCAACCTCAGGTTTTGCATTGCAATTTATGAAGAAAAATATTGTTCGATACACGAAGCCAAACAAGCAGTGAGCATTGGCCCGTGTGGCCTTATGTATTGAAATATACTCGTACTATTACTTCACATTCACATGTTTGAAAAAAAACAGTAATACGGACATGTATCAGATGCAAATACTTACCTCAATTACCGACCTTTTTTCTGCCAACCTATTTCCACACCAAATGAGATAAACAAGTTGAAAGTTGAATTAAAGGCACTAAGGAAGTTGTATTTGGTCCTGAATGTTTGTAAACACACAAAAATTTAAACAATTTTTTTGTAATTATGAAAGCAAATATTTCAAAATAAATTAGGTATTCGCAACTAATATATGCTCTTAAAAATGAAAACTGTTCGAAATTCAATAATTTCTTAAACTAATGCTATAAAATTTTACAATGTTTGAAATTTCACAAATTTTTTAATTTTAAGTTATTCTCAATTTTATGTGCTTGAAATTAATTAATTTTTCATTTATAGATTCATAATAGGCCGATTCAAAATGTTAAGTATTGAAAATCATAAATTTGAAATATAAAGACTTTAAATTGGAATTCTCCAAAGCTTCACCATATTTAATAAAAACATCTGGAAGTTATGCAATTTTCCATTTTAATCGCCGAAGATTAAATAATTTTACATTTATGGGTTGCGAAATGGAAAGATTAACATTTCAAATATTTCAATTAGAACCCTTTAGAATAATATTTTAGAAAATTCTGCGACATTCATAGAATGCTCAATGAAATTTTAAACCATTTTGGAAATCCCGTGTCTTGATTCGCCGAAATTAGGTGAGCCCGGAACAAATATTTTCAAGGATATTCAAGAATTTTAGAGAATTTAAAAAATATATCAAAATTCAAAATATCTAACAAAAGTATATCTAAATATACAAAAAAGTTTCTAAATACGTTGAATACTAATTGCAGCTGATATTAGTAAAGTTCTCTTTTATATGTAGGTATATGCTTTATACTTTATAGAATAAAACTCCCCAGATAAAGAACGGTTTTTTTATCACAGTTCTGTAATAAAATCATCATGGATAAAACTTCATAGGTAAGTGCAGACCAGTGCAGACAAACTTACCCTCTTTATCGATAATTTACCGACGGACTTGTATTCTGGTTCCCTTTTAAGTGCTATCAGCTCCATCTATGCAGATTGCGTAGGAAACTTTAAGTAAACTATTGATCCAAAAAAATGTTCTGTCAAATTCAGAACCATTCGGAACAAGATAGAAATGTGGTAGGCGATTAAGGTTTTTAAAATTTACATTTTGCATGAAAGAAAAATTGACTAGAGTTTGTTATGGAACACTTTTACAGCGATCAAAATAATAAAGAGCTAAGCAATACTAAATAATTTTGAAAACATGATTCAAAAAAAGAATTGAACGACTTTTCGTGTGAATGAATAAAATAAATCTTTCATTGCCATTAATTTTAACGTTTGAATATGTCTATAAGCATAAGAATAATAAGCTTATTCTTAAAATTGCAGCTTTCGCGACCAAGCTAAAAATACCTAAGAATTTTGAATAGGAATTTAGAGCTCTGAGTTCCCCACAGTTATATTCAAACAAGCCACAAGGTAAGCTCACTGCTTCTTTATTACGTTCGCTCTTCAAAAACTTTACAAGATTTATAACTCCTTTTATATCATACTTTGAATTTCGCGACTTTCACTGCTTAGACTACAATCACTTTTCATTAAATTCAGAATCGTTTTTTTTTCATTCCAATCCTCAATTATTTCAAAGTATAGGAAGTGTTCCAAAACTCATGACACTAATTATTTTAACTGTGGATTCTACGATGAAAAAAAAATCCAAATTTACTTTTCAAAAATGCTGTTATACGTATTTTTAAAATTCTGTTTCTTTTAAAATACGTGACCGATCTTCTGAGAGAAATTCTTAATGCTACTGCATTGAGAACCCATCCAAGTTTATGTAGAATCAAGCATAAAATCACTGCAATGAATTTTTGGGATACACTGTATATTACTATTGAATTTTAATAATCTTCTCAGGATAACGCTATTTATATTAAGAAAACTGAAAATATGGCACAAGGTACTTATTCAGTATAATAGGGTAATAATTAATATTCAAAAGAAAATAAGCTATTAAAAAATGACTTCAAGTGTCACACGTGTGCAAAATTCGTAGGTCGAGTTGAGTACGCTCGAGAGCTTTCAGAAGTACGTGCACCTATATACATGTTGCGTATAGGAATCTCGTATCTCGCCAGGAAACTCGTAATTGGATCTTCACAATCAAATAGTCACTCAAAATAATTGGAGCATCAAAATGAAGCTTTCCCTCTTTCATCAATGTCTGAAAAAAAATCCCTTAAGCCCATGTATGAGCTCATTTACATAATCGTATACGAATTTAACGTTTTCGTGAGACAATAAATTGTTCTAATTTCTCAAGTCATTTAGTCACAATGGGTCGGTTACCACATTTTATTTTTCATAGTATGAATAAATTTATTTTTCATGGTATCAGATGAAGAAGCATTCAGAATATTTGACTTATGTAAAAATTTTATAAAATAATGAATTTAGTACTCAGTTTGCGTTTCCTGAGCGATGACAAAGCAGAAGGTGATGGTACTAGGCTTTTCAAGTATTGTTACCTATAAAAAATGATACGAGGTTTCTAAAATGGGTTTAAATTTCACTTAGCAATTACACTTGAACGTTTGTCAATATTATTAAATACTTATTACGCGAAAATTGCTCGACCCACTTTTATCCTACCCTGCCAACCTGTGTTTATCACATACCGCTTATAAGAAAATCATTTACATTAATTTATTTGTGCAATTTTAAACATTCTGTGACATCGGTTGTTGTAGCTAAGATCCTTAGAAATATTGATCATGAGCATAAATATTCTTAAAGCCGCCAATTTTTGTGCAAATACTTGGAAAGTCTAGGTAAATTTTTTCAACAAACTTCAAAAGACAATTTTTTTTTGTTTTTCTCATTTTTTAATGGATTTATGTGGCTCAAGTTTTTGGACGTAATGTGTTCGCATACATTTTATTCACCTTTAAAGCTTAAGACCATTTTCTCTCTCTCTCTCTCTCTCTTTCTGGGCCTGGATCTTGAGATGAGAAGTGAGGGACGTACAGTATTCCATCTAGATTCCGCGCTTCTAAAAGCCCGGAAGAAGAAACAAGAGGTCAACAACTGTTTTGAACAGCTCCTCAACAAAAAAATGCACGGAAAGTTTTACAGGAATGTAAAAGATCAGTCCTTGTCGATAGAGCTAACATTTGCTTTCCTCAAATCATCTGGACTTAATTTAGGCACAGAGGGTTTCATTTTCGCGAGCCAGGACGGTGTCATTTCCACCTTAGCATACCGTAGCCGCATTCTGCGTCAAGAAGTCTTCAGCGATAGGTGCAGAGCATATCACTCACACTCTAATCACATTAGACACATACTATCCGGATGTCCCACTCACGCTGAAACGATTTATATCCACAGACAAAATGCGGACTTAAGAGTGATTTACAGCCATCTTCGTCATTCTTACGGTGTGGGCCCTGACCCTGCCCTGGCGAACGCTCCGAGGAAGGAAGAGTCAATTGTCAAGAACGAGAAGTGTCAGCTTTACTGAAACTACAATTTCGCGACAATAATCCCTATTATACACTCGAGGCTTGACATCGTTCTCCGTGACTTCAAGAAACGAACTGTCTTCATGACCGAATTCTCGGATCCGGCCGATAGCAATATCACACTTAAGGAAAAGAAGAAAGAGGAGAGGTATCGATACCTTATAAGGGAGCTGCATGGAATGTTTCGAAAATATTCGGTTAAAATGATTGTCCTTGTGATCGGTACTGTCGGAGGTGCGAAGCCATCACTGGTTCATAACCTCGAAGCCATACCCGCGTGCCAAAAAGATGCCAAGGCTCTTGCGAGATGGATAAAGAGAGCTGTCATTGTTGGGGCGCTTCGCGTCCTGAAGCATGAGGCGTGGACATAGGCGTAAAAAACCGCGGTCCTACTGGGAGCTGGTGTCATTTTCCTGGATGACAGTTGCTTCCAGGAGGACCCTGCGGTGGTTGTTCAAGCAATTTTTCATTATATTTATTGTGATTTCACTTAGATAAGAATGTATTGTTGAAGAAAAGAATTGAAAATATTATTTAAAAAAAAAAATGCCTGACGATGGAGGTTCGAAATGAATGAACTTCAATGCATTTAGTTCGTGCTTTTCTAAGTTAAATTGAAATTCCTGTTATAAGCATTTCTTCAAAGACACCGAAAAGCTGTGTCAATTTTAACGAAAAATTGACTACAGAAATTAAGTTATATTCTCCAATAAATTTAGTAATCACTCATTATCCAATAGAATGTACAAAAATCCTTTTTAGTGTATAATGAGGATGATGGTAACGCATAATATCCAGCGATTGCATTTTAAACTCAAATCTACGTAGGAGAGACCTGGACGAGATGAGCATACGGGGTCAAATGAGACACTGGACTTTCTCTCACAATATGTAGATTTTGTTGCTGTTCTTCCCAGGAATAACAGAAATAATAACATTGATTTTCTCGAAAACAAAACGAAAGAATGAAATAAAGCAGATGAGTTAAAAATAGAAGCGATTGAATTTTCATACTTGAATCCTTTTATTCTGTGGATTTTTAAAACAGAAAGAAATTATTGAAAATAACAGATAATATTTTAAACCTAAGGTTTTTCGTAAAGCTTATTTATCGAACTTTAATATACTGCCGAATTTATATATAATTAATCAATGAAAACAGATAATATTGAAGTTTTAATAAAAATTGTGATTTGGGGCGGAATGAACCAGACTTATGAGACAAGATGAGACGCTCTTGTCCCACTTGTAACTGAGAACCTCTGAACGTCTATATGGAAAAAGTTTTCGTTCACAAGGAATCAGTCGTTTCGAGTGCCATGTTCGAAAATGGGTAAAGATTTGAAGGAGAGTTTAAATAGTGAGAACTTACAGAAGAAGAACTGACAGATCTGACAGTCGTGGTCAGAAGAACCTATGGCTGTTGCTGTAAAATCTGTCTTGCAAATAACTTCTAGTACTGGAGCAGCTGCACTTGGTTTTATTTTAAGTGCTTTCTTCTACATATTCAAGACAAAATTGTCATTTTTATTGACACTGAAAAGTTGCAGAAAACTTCTGAAATTTATATTTAAAATTATTTCTTCAAATTTTACAGAAAATATTTCCCTTTTTGTCTAGTGCAAAATTATGGTTTTGTAAAAGTGGAAAATTTAGAAGAATAGATTACAAATTATTTTAAAAATTTTAATATTTATAAACTCCTTACCTCAAGTAATAAGACTTAATTATATCTTGAAAGACAGGCCAAAACACTTATGGGTTTAAATTTAAACCTAAAATGAGCTGCGGAAATACGCAAGTTCGGTAGGAATGAAATCAAGGTCCTAAGAGAATTTTTTATAGGGCATGAAAACCTCAACTATCACAGGCATAAGATAGGGCACTGCCTCGAAATTGGAAGCGCCTGACACTCATGGGCAGTAACTGCATCAGTGAATCAGACATATCGGCCAAGAGCGTGGCTGCGGTGCTCTCCGTATGGAGAGGGCTGTGGGGTTACGCATAAGCCTACAGAGGGACGCAACGGGATTACCCAAGCGTCAGAGGCTCTTTTTGGTCTCAACCCTGATAACAACAATGATAATAATATTCGGTTCGGTTCCTTTAGAATCGAGCCGGAGGGCCTGTAACGAAGCCATCAGTCGCGTCCTCAGGTTGCGGATCGCGGGTTCTCGTACTGAGGGTTTCTGCTGAATACGGTTATAAATAAAATATTAATAAGCAGTCGCTCACAACACCAGATCCAATTGTGAATGCAGTTCAAAATGATCGAGCGCGCAGAGCACCCGACAATAAGACAATGTAAATAATTCAACTTTTTTGATGTGGGGCTGGTCGTTCGTCGTTAGCTGGTAATTGTTGCTCCAGTGCAACACAAAAATCAAAATTTAAAAACAATAAGAGCAATACAATTTTTCTAAATTAATATTAACAAACAGTAACTATCTTTAAATAATCGAAGATATCAAACTAATTGAAATTCAAGAAATCTCTTACTCTGTATAATGCGTGTTCTTTAATGCTCTTTGGTAGCCCTAATTTCATAATTATTGCTTGCCCTTTTGAATTAACAATTTGAAACGTGATTGCGGCCTTAGCGGCACATGGATGATTTTAGAACACCAGTCACAGCTCGACCCACGTTGTCCAAACTTTCCCTAGACTCTAGGCGAGCGGATTACCCCTTTTTCCGTAAACCTACCGACCACTCGCGTTCTAGTCGCTATTTTTTTATTTCAGTCCATTGTTTTTACTGTGCAGAGCAAAAAAATATATATGATTTTCGGATTTAGAAGAGAGGGAACCCTGAGAAAAATGGCTGAAAACATGGCGGCGTCAAGGTAGCTGTACAGCTTCAATTTAAGGTTGATAAATACCTTAAAGTTAATTAATTCCTTTAAATTCTTGTAGAAGTGTTCTTAGGATACTTAAATAAACCTCACTCAATCATTTAAATTCATTCAAAATCATTGTTTGCTTCAATAATCATGAGTGAAATCCATTTTCTTACATCAGAAATCCGTTTAGTTTTTGCGTTTGTCCCTGTAGCTTGGAAGATACACATTTTTTTAAACAATCGTATGCACAAAAGTTGTGAAGCAGTAGCTCCTAAAAAAATGAGTCTTAGTTGAACCTTATCAGATCAAAATTGCACCGTCCAGCACGACTTGAACCTGAGGTTACATCTCATGTCATATACACTTCGCACAGTGTGGCAAAGAATGTGCGTATGGACACATCATTTATAAGTCCACGATTTTCATCCGAATGATACGATTCAATGCCGAAAGTTATTAAAAATGATGTCCAGCAGTATCACTTGGATAAAAATGTTTTTGAAATTGTTATAAACAAAATGAGTGAATAAAAGATACATCTTCTTCATTCGCGATACTTAAATATATTATACCCATATTTGAAGAAGAAATGGAAGTTCGATAATATTAACTTATAACCTAAATAAGTTGAACATTAATTTCTTATTACTTATTACAAATTTGATATGAAAATGCCGAATTCAGCCGTTTCTCAACATATAAGTTTCATTTTTACAGCATAATCATCTATTATAAATATTACACCAATAAAGTTTTACTGTAATACTTTGTAAATTTGTACACAGGTGCATTAGATACCTAGGGAAGTCATCGAGGCAGTTTCGCCCCTTAATTATGTTTTATTCAAACAAATTCAATAACCAAATTCATAATTTGGCCATTTTTCATGATGTAAGTTTCGTCTTAGTTCGTTTTGCATAGTATCTTTAACACTTAGGGTTGATTCTCCTGAAAAATGAATTTCATTTCTTGAAAATATGGAAATTATGCATCATTACATTATTAACATTTACTTGAACATTAGAAAGTTCTCGTTAAGTACATATGTATATGTAGGTATCCAAAGAAGCAACATTAACAACATAAATTTAGTTTATTTTGCTGAAAAAGAACCTTATATACTGAAGCACGTCGAAATTATGCATTCATTTATCAAATTTGTTGAAACAATACGCAATTGTTGTTATATACCCGCAATTTCGATAATTTTATTATTTTTGACTTTCCTCTATGCTTATTGGCCTATGAAGTAAATATTGCACTAAATTTAAGTCATCTTTTTATGTGGTAAAAAGGATATCTAAAATTATTTCTAATTTTTTTCTGCAAAAAAAAATTCACGAATAATAGATTAATTGAACCGCTGGCGATCAAGAGGGGATACACCCGAAACGCTGTCGTTTTAGTTGGCCCCTGGGTCATATTTTCTTCAGGTCAAATTTTGATGTTATATTAACATATCCCACTAGGAAATTTTATCGCGCATATTTTTAGTCCTATAAATAAATGTGATGACTTTATTAGTTTTCTAAAGAATCAAGAAAATGCTACTTTCTTCTGCTATTGCAAAATACGAATTTTTTGTATTCTACTCGCCATAAGTTCTAAAATAATAGGAATTTTGTGATAAAAATTTCAGGAAATATGCACCATCATATAACGAAACTACGGTATTTATAGGATTCCAATGAATTGTCACTTACAATTTATAACGATTTTTATTCTTCTTATGGCGTAAATTAGATATTGGAAGTTTCAAATGCTTCGGGAGTCGAACGAATTTTCAGAAAATTAAAATT
>JAUMHM010023677.1:0-35883 GCA_032362435.1 Melikaiella ostensackeni
AACGCCTCTCGCTCATCCCCTCAGACTCCGTCGCCCACGAATGCGAGCTGGTAGAATTCTAGGAAGGACATAGTGCGGATCGACTTATTAGGGATTTACAGTGTACTTTTGACAAGATTATTTATTTCTTGAAGACCGAGATAAAATCTATTTTCTTATGAAAATTCTTTTGCGTACTGAAAAAGAACACCCAAAAATCATTTTAGTGTTTAAAATCAAGATTTGGAGAAAACCTACTTCTGACAAAATTATTTAGTTTATTTATAAGTACCAATATGACGTTATGATTATATTTACCTACAGAATGTTCAATAAAGTCAAGAATAGAGTAGATACAAAAAATCTAAACTAGTTACAGAAAAACACATTAGCATCTGAAAAAGTATAAAATTATAAAAATTATAAACATAAATGTTAGTCAAAATACAGTACACCATGGTACATGATAAGATATGCACCTATTGTTAATATTGCATCTTCCTCAGAATACCTTTTTATGTAGGCAAGCATGGGTATAATTTTATTTAATGAATGCATGTTAAGCCTATGGCAACCTTATTTTAGAATTTAATTGATAGAGGTCTTAAATTATCTCATCCTACATTCCATCAAAAAATATTGAATTGTGCAAACAGATTCTTTTTCTAAACCATTATCCTATTACTCTTATTGACAAGCATACGCATAACAGGAATATTCAAATTAGGAATAGAGGAAATAATCAGAACAGAAACAATGTACAGAAATACAATAGATTTAATACAGTTGTCCTACCTTATTTTGGAAAAATCTCAAGAATCTTGAAATCAATGTAAAGAAAATTGGGGTTACATACGAAATATAGAGTTCCATTCAAAAGAAACTTGATTGTTACATTAGGTAAAGACAAATTTGAGAAACTTGAAAAACAATGTGTAATTTACGAATTTAAATATAAACGATGTGATGCTATATACACAGGGCAAACAAAGAGATCCCTTGGAACACGAAAAGATGAACATAAAAATAAGGTGGAGTCTACACAGCCGGCGCGGGCAACCAACAATGTTGCCGGCTGTTTTTCATAAAAAACGAAATACGAATTAAAAGCGAATTGCATTAACAGTCATACAAATTCCTGAAAATATAATTTTTAAGGTCAAAGCTGATAAAGATCATTTTTGCAAAAAGAGAAATAATCTGTTCGCATTTTTTTCCGTGAAAATACGGTGAGCGTAGACGTTGGAAAAGGGTAGGAGTTTGACCAACATTATTTCTGTGACAAGTCACAGGGGTGCCTTCCCGCCCTCAAGAGATTTTGGAAGAGGTTAGGAGTTTGACTCAAATTATTTCTGTGACCAGTCACAAGGGTGCTTTCCCGCTCCTTCCATGAGACGTTGAAAAGGGGTAGGAGTTTGCCCAACATTGTTTCTGTGACCAGTCACGGGGCCCTTTCCCGCCCCCACGAGACGTCGGAAAACGGTAGGGGTTTGACCAACATTATTTCTCTGACAAGTAACAGGGGTGCCTTCCTGCCCCCACGAGATGTTGGGAAGGGTTAGGAGTTTGACTAAAATTATTCCTGTGACGAGTCACAAGGGAGATTTACCGCTCCCTCCATGTGACGTTGGAAAATGCCCGGGGTTTGATCGATGTTATTTCTATAACCAGTCACACGGGTGCCCTCCCGCCCCCACGAGACGTTGGAAAGGGGTAGGAGTTTGGCCAATATTATTTCTGTGACAAGTCACATGGGAGCATTCCCGCCCACACGAGATGTTGGGAAAGGGTTGGGATTTGACTAAAATTATTTCTGTGACCAGTTACAGGGGTGCCTTCCTGCCCCTACGAGATGTTGGAATAGGTTAGGAGTTTGACTAAAATCATTTCTGTGACCAGTCACAAGGGAGATTTACCACTCCCTCCATGTGACGTTGGAAAAGGCCCGGGGTTTGATCGATATTATTTCTGTAACCAGTCACACGGGTGCACTCCCGCCCCAAGGATATGTTGGAAAAGGGCAGGGGTTTGACCAAAATTATTTCTGTGACAAGTCACAAGGGTGCTTTGACGCCCCGCCACGAGACGTTTGAAAATGGTTTGACCAATATTATTTCTGTAACCTGTTACACGAGTGCCTTCCCGCCCTCACGAGACGTTGGAAAGGAGTGGGGATTTGACCAAAATTACTTCTGTGACCAATCACAAGCGTACCTCCCCTCCCCCACGAGACGTTGGAAAGGGGTAGGAGTTGGAACAATATTATTTCTGTGACAAGTCACACGGAAGCCTTTCCGCTCACACGAGATGTTGGGAAAGGGTTGGGGTTTGACCAACATTATTTCTGTGACCAGTCACACGAGTGCCTCCTCACTCCGCCAGGAGATGTTGAAAAGGGTTAGGGGCTTAACCAAAATTATTTCTGTCACCAGTTACAAGGGTGCCTTCCCGGCCCCACGAGATGCTGGAAAAGGGTAGGAGTTCAACCAACATTATTTCTGTGGTCAGTCATAGGGGTTTATTCCAGCCCCCACGAAATGTGAGGAAGTTGTAGGGCTTTGACCAACATTATGTGTGTTTCCAGTCAAAGGGATGCCTTCCCGCCTCCACGAGTTGTTGGAAATGGTTAGGAGTTTGACTGAAATTATTGCTGTGATCAGTTACAGGGGTGCTTTCCCGCCCCCACAAGATGTTGGAAATTTGTAGGGGTTTGACCAACATTATTTGTGATTCTAGTCAAAGGGATCCCTTCCCGCCCCCGCGAGATGTTGGAAAGAGTTAGGGGTTTGACTAAAATTATTTCTGTGACCAGTTACAGGGGTGCCTTCCCGCCCGCACGAGATGTTGAAAAGTTGTAGGGGTTTGACCAACATTATTTGTGTGACAAGTCAGAGGGGTGCCTTCTCTCCCCCACGAGATCTTGAAAAGGGTTAGAGGTTTGACTAAAATTATTTCTGTGACCAGTTACAGGGGTGCCTTTCCGCCCTCAGGAGATGTTGGAAAGGGTTAGAGGTTTGACTAAATTTATTTCCGTGGCGAAACACAGGAGTACCTTCCCGCCCGTATATGATTTTTAAAAAAATATTGTAAACATAACATTTTTCTTTTTAAAAACGTGGCTTTTTTAAGTTTTGACATTGAAAATTTTTTTTGCAATTATCATGGCCATACTCGTAATCAGTGCATAAAAATACATCGCTACACGCTTTTCGGAACTTTACACCCGGGAGGAAAAAAACAGCCGGCAACGAACAATGTTGCCGGCGCCGGCAGGCTAGCCACTACGTATTTTTTATTGCAGATTCAGATTCTTCATTAAAAATTACGTAAGTTTTATTCACAAAATTTTTTTCGATTCGCGTAACCGAGGGTTGTTTACCGGGGACAGAATGTGGATGCAACTTCCACATTTCAAATCCTGTACCTGGCGCCATTCAAAAATCAATTAAAAATTCTGGGGAAATTAATTCAATGTGCTTTTTTTTGTGTAAATAACTGGCTCCCAGTAGAACCGCGGTAAATTACATCTATGTTCACGCCTCACGATCATGGGATGGGTGGCTACAGGATAAAACGGGATCACAACGACGGGTCGGCAAAACCCTAGTGTGTCTTGGGGACACGAAGCGCCTCAAAGATGACAGCTCTCTGTATGCATCACACAAGTGCCTCGGCATGTTTTTGACATGTGGGTATGGCTTCCCGGTTACGAACCAGTAATGCCTTTGCACTTCTGAGAGAACCGATCACAATGACAATTATTTCAGCCAAACCTCGAGTGTACAATAGAGACTTGTCAAGGACATGTAGCTCCATTCAACTTAGCACGTTTCGTTCTCGTAAACTTCCTTTATCACTCTCGGAGCGTTCTGCAGACAGGGTCGTGGCCAATACCGTAAGAGCGACAAAGATGGTAGCGAGGCATTCTCAAGGCCATATTGTGTCTGTGGATATGAGTGGTTCCCGCTTGATCGGGACAGCCGGAGAGTGAGTGTCAAATTTGCTCAGTGTGTATGTCACGCTCTGCACCTATCGCTGAGAATTTCTTGACTCAAAATGCGGCTATGGCATCCTAGGAGTAAGGAATCCAGATAGAGTGATTACCTTTCCTCACTTCTGAGGTTAAGATCCAGGCCCAAGGTCTTGGCTGCCTGCTTCCCGACTTTGTAGAGGCACACTCCGTTGAAAATTATCTCGTAATTCCTGACCATTGCCGGGAAAGGATCTCCTCCATTTGCGACGATGTGATACACATGTGTACTCAGGATACGTCAGTTATGAAGACATTGGAAATTTAGGTATCAGCGCCCGCATTCACGGCGTGGAATGCACGAACACGGAACGAGCGAGTAGATATGCAAGCAATTCTGCATATGTACAATCTTACGCGTTACGATGTTGAGGGCCGTGAGGTCGCGCGTCACTTGTGGAATCACCTGAAGATGTATAGGGTAGGTCTCTTCAACGCCAAGTTGTCTAGTAGCACTCCTGTTCACGAGCTCACAGTCCCCAAGAACCTCAGAAAGTCGTTCTCGCTTCAGATGAATCTTGGCACACACACGATCCTGCCCTGCCAACCTGCTGGAGCTTCATGTGTCCAGAGTCCTGAAACTTCTCGGGACAGGGTAGTCGTTCGAAATGATCAGGAGGCCAGAGTTACTACTAATAATACTGTACATTTATTCAACAAACTTATAACCAATACATGTAGCGTGTGTGCGTGTAAGTGATTGCGTGGATGTGTGTGTGTGGGTGTGTGTGAGCGTATTCGACAGTACCGGTGTCTGGGGTATGCCTTCCATATTTACAATAAAAAAGAGCTAAGTAATGACATTACAATGTAGCGGAGCGAAGTATGAACGGCGGGTCGAAAGTGTTGTGAATGCGGTGGGATGGTCTGTGTGCGGTGTTGTTAGCGGGTGCGATTTACAGGTCCTGAGAAACAAGCTTGACGTGTGGAGATAACATCTAATCCATCGGGTAGTTAAAACTGGAAGGAAAAAAAACTTTTTCATTAGGCATTTAAGAGTAGTGACCGTTGAGTCTCTGTGTACCTGTGTGTCTACACGTGTACCTACAAGGTACGCAAGTAACTACTTCTTCAATATTATCCACAATTCAGGCGTGTCAAGTCCTACGTCGTGACCCCTCATCTATGTTTATTATTATTAATCCATTTCTATCAAAGCATTGGTCGAAACGCAATATATAAATATTATGTAGAAGCGGCTCAAACTGAACAAGTGGGAAAAGCTATTAAATTTATTAATTTGAAAGAGAGCACCAAGAGAAAAAACGCCCCCCCGCCCAACTTCAGTCCTATTGGGCTCCCTTCTCGAAGTCTCCAGGCTGAGTCTTCAGTCTTCAGTCTTCTGGAGCTTACTGTGCAACGTCATTTTCGGACTCCCCCCGTGAGTGTTCGGCTTAGTATACAACTCGGTAGCTCGAGAACTGTCCTGTTGGCTTCTGCCATCAAAATTTCAGATTTTCCTCTTCTTTAACTCAAACTCCAAGTTTCCCAGAACCCAACACAAATCTCTTGATCAACCTCTGATTGAGAGTCAGTTCTATTTCAATCAAGTTGAATCTTCAAGGTCCAGTTCGTAGATACTCTTCTTCAAATCTCAATTCCCATGTTTGAAGGGAAAGTCTTTCAATCCCTTGCATAACCAATCTCGAGTATTCAGCCTTCCTTGAACTTAGTCTCCAGTACAAAATACTAGCACAAACCTCCAGTATTCTCTCTTCAAGAATTCTCCTATCCTCAATTGGATTAGAGGTTCGACTACAAATCTCCAGCGCTTCTGGAAACAAGGTTATCAACGTTTTTCTCAACTCAAATCATTTTCAATCATTTTCAAACTCATGAATCTCCCCACTGATTTTGCCCTGAGTCGTTTCCCTAACAAATTTCGGTAATTTTTTAGATAAACCAATTCTCTGATCAAATAAATATTATGTGTCTATATCTATCACTAACCATTCATTTGACCCCAAAATCTGGTCTTTTAGCCGAGAACCTTCTGTTCTGTAGATAAATTTGGGATATTTCTGATCCACCCTGCTTTTGTCCTTAAATAACATCCTTAGGGCGTAACAGGAGTAAACAATCTGCTCGACTGCATTGTTTTCCTTGAATATTAGTTGAAAGTAAGAATTCAAATAACCTGTCATTGTGACCTGTCAAAAAATTATTCTGTTAAAAAAAAACTTGTAACCGAGAAGCATACGAATATAACTTTTCTAAAACATGTCAATACAATAGAGTCATAGATATTTAGTACATATTTCTACAAATCTCTTGTCCAACGGAAGAGCCGAGTGAGATATATTTGACATGGAGATTATTTTCTGGTATACTTGAAATCCTACAAAATCCTCTAAAATCCGTGGATATGCTTTGGAATCTCTTAAAATATCTTACAATCTTTTAAGGTCATCCCGTGAATTCATCGGCTCATGTTTTGCATTAGATAAAATATTACGAGCAAAATCTTGATTTAAAATGACTTGAAATACTTGAAAATATATAGAGAGACTTTGAAATTCCGGTAAATCGCTTGAAGCCCTACATAATCCTCTAGAATCCGTGGATATTGTTTTAAATATCCAATGTTTGGAGTATATTTAATAGTTATTTATCTTACCTTTTATCAGAAATCTGATCAAAGCCTTCATACTCTATGTGAGCTATTATCTCACATTTCATCTGATCTTTTATCTCGTATTTTACCATTAATCTTATATCAAAGATTGAGAGCGTTCAGAAGAGCAAGAGCTGAAGGAAAGAGAAAAGTGACGCGAAGAGTGTGAAGAGGGAAGCTTATAAACTTTCTTTGGTACCATTTTCAGTTTTTGGCTTGAGAAGAATTCGCATATGGGAGAACTAACACTGATAATACTCCATGAATAAATTGGACTGTTTGTTGATTATTATTATTTTTCATTCACACGCATTCAGTTGATCGACGTGAAGGTAAAGCGTCTCCAATGGGCTTGTGTGTGTTCTTTGTATGGATAGCTCCTTGTATGAATTCATGCTGATGATATCTTAAAGAAATTTTAAGCTAAAGTTATCGATCATTTTTTAAAAACACATTTTATGTTCAGTACCTTTATACTCTGCAACCGATAATTTTCGGGAAAATGGCCCAAAAGTATTAAAAACCGCAGAAATAGTATACAGAGGATAAACATATTCTGGGATAATGGGGGCGGAATGATCATAGAAAAAAAGTCGGCGTATGCCTCAACGCATCACCAGAAGGGGTGGCTAGTACCAAAGCAGCCTTTTTGGGGTGGCTATAGGCTATGATAGAGTCCCCAAAGTTCTGGAGATACTGCTGAAAGAGTACTCTCCTCCTCCCTCAACAATAATGAGGGACGATAGGAATATAAGAATTTTAGAGTTACAGGAAAACACAGCTAGTTTATAGCCCGGACGCTACGCTCATTTCTATCGGATCGACGAGGCCCAGGCAGTTTCTTCAATTATTCTGATGCGCGATGGTCTCCTGATTTCGATTCTGCGTGGTTTGTCTCTGGCATTTATGGGGTTTGCGAGATATTCTCAATTACGTGAATTTGATTAATTCCCGATTATTACTTATGCATTCAATATTTTTCAAAAATTTCGTTAGAGTAGATCAAAAGCAATACAAGTTTCCTGAACAAATTTGCGATCAGAGGAATTCTTATTGCAGAAAAAGAACAAAAAGGAAAATTGATGGAAAAAATATCTCCGTCAATATCTCCTAAAATATTGTTTGAACGAAAATGCTTTTTTTGCAGATCTAAAAGTGCTGGTGGAAACACATTTTTTGTAATAAGTATTATCCCTGTAAAGTTGTTAATTTTCAAGAAAACAGAGGTTTTATCTCAGGAAATCATAATGCGTTATAATAAAAAGTTATTTTTCTCAAAGAAAATTGATTTTCGAATGAAAATTTCTGTCAAAAACTATACTTTATAAACTACAAAATACAAGCTGATATGATATTGTTTGTAAATTGTTTAAATGTATGAAATAATGCAGCATTGTTTAATTGGCTTACTTCAACTTGCCATAACTTTGTAGAAAAAAGGCCGAAATATCTGGTAATCAGCACATATATTCTTCGAGATACTTCTAAAATACTGTGCAAGGGTTCAGGGAACCGAACTCCTGAAGTTTCTGTATGCTCCATTTAGAAGTTTGGATCCCTGAACCCATACACAGTTTCTACGCCTGTGAACGCAGAGCTGCCCGGGTATGTGCACGTTTCCAAGTTTGTGGTATCACTCAACGACCCATTGTCATCTGGAAACCCGACGAGCCAATTAAACAATGCTGCCTAATTGTATAAATTTAAACAATTTCTAAACAATATCATATCAACTTGTATTTCTTAGTTTGTGAGGCATAGTTTTTGAGAGATATTTTTATTCGAAAATCAATTTGCTTCGAGAAAAATGACTTTTTATTGTAACGCATTACAATTCCCTAAAATAAAACCTCAGTTTCTTTGAAAATTATCAACTTTACAGGGATAATACTTATCACAAAAATGTGTATTGCCACCAGTTTTTTCGGATCTGCAAAAAAGCAATCTCGTTCAAACAATATTTCATGAGATATTGACGGAGACATTTTTTTCCATCAATTTTCCGTTTTGTTCATTTTCTGCAACAAATATTAGTCTAATCGCAAATACATTCAGGAAACTGTTATTGCTTTTGATCTACTCTACCGGAGTTCATGAGAAATTTTTGAAAAATATTAAATGCATAGGTCATAATCGGGAATCAATCAAATTTACATAATTGCGAATATCTCGCAAACCCCATAAGTGCCAGACACGTACCAAACAGATTCGGAATCAGAAGACCATCGTGCATCAGAATCATTAAAAAGACTGCCTGAGACTTGTCGATCCAACGGAAATGGGTATAGCGTCCGGACTATAAGGGGTGTCCCGAAAAGGGATACAAAGAACAAGGGGTGCTCCTGGAAAGGGGCGAGGGTGTGACTAATTGTAAGAGATAGCTGCTTCTGAACTCACTCTCCGTTAAAGAAGGAGTATGCAAAACGAGAACAGGTTCCTGGGAACGGAGAAGGGTATGGCTGGCCATATCACAGAAGCAGGTGTGGGGAGGTCTCCTGAAAAGGGGGAAGGATATGGCTTACAATTAGGGGTGGGTTTCAGCGAACTCACTCGCGCCCGAGAAGACGTATGAAAACGTGAGCCTCTGGATGGGGATGGTGGGACTAAGAATGGGTGTCGCTGAACCTACACTCCCTCGAGAATGGATATAAGAAGAGAGGGGCTCTTGGAAAGGGCAAGGGGTATGGCTGAAGGATGGGTGTCTCTAAGCTCATTCTTTCCCAGAGAAGGGCTATAAAAACCGGGGGGCCCTGGAAAGGAGGAATAGTGAGAGTGTGGGCTAGATATCGCCGGGCTCATCTTTCCCCCACTGCCCGAAAAGAATATCGCTCTCCTACTGTTTTCAAGGTATTGAATTTTCTATGAACGTGTTTCTCTCCTCCAAGGGAAAAAATTCTACCACTATGTCCCATCCCAAAGGGGTAGCAAAGAGCGGAGTGAGTAATCCAAAAGGGGCCAGGTAGTGACCGAACTCATCCCGGCCTATTGATTGTCCATTGTGCAATATGTATGTGACTTTCAATTTTTGAAGTTTATTTTCTCGAAAACTAACAGTCGTAGAGTAAAAATGTACTGAACATCAAGCGTGTATTTTCAAAATATATACGACTTTCATTTGACGGTTTACCGTGAATTTTCATTATTTACTTAGATAAAGGGGAAGAATGTGAGATTTCTATACTTTCATTGAGTTTTGACCTTGGAAACGACGTTTACTGATAATCTCATTGTCTTTTTCGTAATTAGTGCGAAAAAATACGTGCATGAAGTCATACATAAATGGATTGTTACGAATCTCTATATGGTTTTTTCAGTTGAATGATAGCACACTGTGCAATCACTTAATAAAAAAAAAACGTATAAAAGACCCGTCTCAAAAATAGAGTTTTCGATTCAAAAAGGACTAAAATGTATTTGCCAAATATTTTGTTGCTAAATGGAAGTAATTATATTCGACAATCTATAAAACCAATTTAAACATTGATTCGAACCTTATTCACCAGTTAAAGAATAAGTATAGAGTTAGAAAGGGAAAGATTTAATTAGAGGTAAGAATGGGAATCAATTTTTGTTTTTTTTTAATACATATATTCAGAATATTGTATTCTTTCCCTTTTCATCTTTTAAAATTTCTTTCTTATTGTTCAAAATTATATTTTTAACTACCAAAAAGAAGTGTAAAAAACAAATTAGGAATTTTCTGAGAATTGAGTTCAAGATAAGAACAATAAATCAATTTAAAAAAGATAAAATAATCCCCGAAAACTCCTTCGAGAAAAACCAACAGTATTAGGATAGAGTGACCTTTGAATTTTGTAGTTTATTATTTTACGGTCGACTTCAGAAGGAAATAGTAGGCAGAAGCTATTTTTGAAGTGAACGTAAAAGATCTGACATTTTGCACATTTAAAAACTGTTCTGTTAGAACCTACTTAACGTAAAATGTTGAAACTTACCGCGTGTAATTCTTGTACTTTTTTTCATCTTAAGCCATATGATATTTGTCCAAAAATAATGTTCATCAAAGTAAAGTCACTTTGAGAAAATTACAAATTCACGAGAAAAGTACACTTTTTGAAGGGCCATAACTTCTTTCGTGGAATTCCAAGAAATCTGAGGCCTTGCTCATGAGGATTATTTCAAATAAGTTCAAGACATTAACTGGATTTAGCAGAACAATTATTTTGAACGCCTTGAACATGCTCTAATTCGGAAATGATTGGTCTGCTAACTTGAGTGAATTTCAATTAATATCTTAGCCTGCTGTAAAATAATCCTCGTGAATCTAAATTTTGAAGGTGATCATTTTCAAAATCAAGCAAAACTCGTGTGTAAAATCTTGAAAATGAGTAAACCATTGTGGAGTTTAATTATGTGCACAGCATCAGATTTATTAGAGTTTCCAGGAAAAAGTTATGACCCTCTAAAAAGTGGATTTTCTCGCAAATGTATAATTTTCCCAAAGTGATTTCATTATGGAGAAATTTTTTCTTGTACAAATATTAGAAAGATTCAGATGGAAAAGGGTACAAACGTTACTCATGGTAAGTTTTAACATTTTACATTAAATAGTTTTTCCACAGGAAAGTTTTGAAAATGTCAAAAATTTCAGATTTTTACGTTAACTTCAGAAATAGCTTTTGCCTATTATTTCCTTCTAGAGTCGAGTATAGAGTAATAAACCACAAAATTTAAGGGCCACTCAATCATAATATCGTCGTGAGGTTCAATTTAAATATATATTTTGCTAGTTTAAAAGCTTTTAAATGTACATGAAAAACGCCATTTTTACTACACTCTTGTATCTTTGAATACAGTTTAAAACCGAAATATACATAATTTATAAAGTACTTAGAGGCTAAGTCAACTCAAAATAGACCAAAATGAAATATTCCAAATCCTACGATTTTTAAAAAATATGCCCGCAACATGTTTCAGACGAAAGTCAGTGGACTCACCTTATGGTTTCAATCAATCAGATTGAAACTGGCGCAAACAATACTGACTTGTGTGAACTATTGCAGTCCGTGTTTTAGATGAATCAAAATGTATCAGCGATAAAAAAAAGTGCGATATTTCTCTGAACAAATTTCTCCTAAGCAAAATTTGTAGTTATCTGTATTATTTGAATAAAATAAATTAGTATCAGAGGTTAAAATAAATAAATAAAGTAAAGGTTTAACTTCAACGAGTTCAGCGTGAAATCAATAACACATCTTAATTCAAATTTAAGACTGCATTAAGTCGTCCCGAACAACTGTCAGAGCTGGAAAAGGGGATGGACTAGCCAAACTTGTGAAAGATATTTGACCATTCATCCCGAATTCCAGGACGATGAAAAACTTCGTTATTTTAGAATTTGATTTTTGAGTAATATTTTCCCAAGAGAACAAAAAATATACTGAAATGACAAGAGACCAAATTGATTATTATTTTTCACTCCATTTTTGGGAACAAAAGTCTCTTATTTTAGAGTAGTGCCTTATCTGGAAAGCTTTTATCGCCGAACGTACATGGATGTTTGACAATTTGACAGCGTGACAACGGCGAGGGAGGTTACCTGCCATTCCACGTGTAACTATCAAGCTTCACGTGTATTTACCCGGGTAAATGCAAAATCGATAGGCTGTACTGTAGTTTGCAGGGATTTCTCTGTACGAGAGGCATATCAGGTACACTTCGAGGTCGGAAACTAGGCAGGAGCCTCGGTAACGTGCGCGTGTATTAATAACAGATTGAACGTCAGCGAGAAACAGAGACTGGGCTGAGGTACTTATAGGTGGAGGTCATGAAACACCTTTAAAGTGAAATGGTTTTCAAGGTGTCGGGCTTTCACTGTTGAGAAATGGGAAATAAGAAAAACAAATAGGATTGCGACCATAAATTCAAATTGCTATCGAGTTAATCGCTACGTTATGTTCAGCGATACTATCCTCTATTACTATGTGACAATTGCGACATTTTTCAGTGACCTTATAATCGTCTGCTAACCGAGTATGAAAACATTATCAGGCTACCTAAACAAGAAGCATTCCGTAGGCGAAAGTATTCATACCTTTTGTTTACCTCCTTCAGTATCTCTCTCTCCGTAAATCTCCTCTCTATGGCCACGCTTCAAATATTTCACTTTACGCCATAGAATTTCGATCTCTCAGTCCTCTCCCTATTACTTCTACCCCACTACAACCTATCTCAACCCTTCGCACAATACCCGTCGATCCTCTCACATTTCTCTACCCTTTCTACCTTCCACATATTTCACTTTTCTCCACTCATTTCCTCGCTCCCTCTGCTAATCGCTTCCCTCACCCCTCTACTTTGCCTACGCCCTCTCTCTTATATCCCACGATTCGCTCTCCCTTCCATTTCTCCCCCTATCCCCCACGCACAACTTATCATCCCTCTTCCCCCCCCCCTCCTTCTCCCGGAAAAATGAAGAAATTTTGATAAGGAAAAAGAGATAAAATAAACTTGTATTTATTATTCAAATAAAAGATAGGAATTTTTGCTGTTGTAACTATTTTATTTCATCGGACACCCACCTACCAACTCCCAAAGCCAGAGACACTGGCCGCTCCCCCTGCACTTGCCGAATGGGCGCCACTGCTCTCTAGCCGTTCTGCGAAAATTAAGCCTACGAAACCCTTAAAATCTCTGGAATGACCTATATTTATATTTCATAGGTTGTTATTGAATTACTGATAATACTTCATTTGCTACTTTCACGATGTAAAAGTTATAAAACGTTGTGAAATTCAAGTCCCAGCCGCTTTATTAGTTACCGTGATTTAATATTCTTCGTTTCAATAATACTGGGATAATGTTCTGGTCTCGAAATAGCTTTAGTAAAGTTTCTAAATGTTCTTGTTTACAAATTAGAAATTCAAATACAGGTAACATACCTGTTCGGTGATATGTCTCCAAATGAAAATTCACAAACTAAAATTGAGAAATAATGATAAAAGAATTTCAGTAAAGATTAGTGCTCGGTTGAATTACTTGTATAAGCTCAATTTGAAAACGTAATGATGGTCAAATAGAGCGCACAAGTAGTATATTATGTGACAAGTGAGGAAACTAGGCAGTTCTGCACGAGTATGAAAATTTGTAGCACGAGGCCGTGGTGAGACGAAGTCGCGTCGTCCGATTGCTAAAATTCACACGAGTCAGAACTGCGGTTTTAGCACCTATTGCACACTATGTTTTTTGTAACAAATGCAAGGAATGCTTGATTTGAGAAACAATGAAAACAAACTTCGTCCGTTGTCTGGTGTCTAACGGTGTCTACTTACGGTGTTAAAAGTGAGAGGTTCGCAGGACAACCTCACCTATGCTGGATGTATCACCAGTGGCGTCGGCGTACGTACGAACTAGAATTGGTTGGTTGGAGCTGATTAAAAAAAATCAAAATTTTGTTTGCGCGGAACTGGCCCACCGTACTATACCTGTATGTAATCGAGCATGCTGAAACCGAATCCGGAGTCCAAATAACCCCATAACGTCAGGTTTCCTTCCTAACCTCAAAAAATAGGCTAAAAGTCATAAAATTAAATGAAACCCCAAACAAAATCCCATACTCATATATCCCATCAACCCCATAACCTTAAAACCCCATAATCCTAAAACCCCATAACCCAGTGAAAAAGAGACTCATGCGCGTTCAAGCAGTGAAAATCAATATGTTTGAAACTGCTATGCCCTTCAACTCCTCAACCACGTAGCCTTGAAACCCCATAATCCTAAACCTCATAACCTCAAAAACCCGAAAACCCTATAACCCCATAACTCCATTGATGACAAGTCAGAAGGGTCGCTCCTATCAGTGTTGAAAAAAAAAACATTTTTTTTCGTGTGTTTGCAATCCAGGACACCTTCACGTGGTTGACGGTAGGCAACGAAGTTATTTCGTGATCCGGCAGAGACCCTAGATACACAGAAAAAACTGAGAGTATTCTTTACCCTGAGTTTGGAGCAAAGATTACATGCAACAAAATTTGCTTCAGCGATCAACGCTAGTGGCTTTCAATTTCCCAGACGGTCATGACGGCTTTCATGAGAAGAAAATAAAGTTAACTTTATACCGACGGTAATATTTATGTTTCACCCATACGAGTTGAATAAAATACAACGGCGTCATGGCGAACACACGAAAAAAATTTACGCGAAGCAGGGAGTCGGATACCCAGTATCGGCGGCTGGTCAGGGTGAGCAAACGGGCCCGGAGGCGTGGTCATCATGTGACCGCAGCTCTGTAGAGGTGGGTATCTTGGCCTCTACAGAGTTTACTGCTTCAAGACGTAACACAGTCAAAGGAACCCATAGACAACATGAACATGACGATCAAAACAAACAGGATCAAATCTGTTTTGTTTGTGGTATGTATGCACCAACAAATATTCGAAAAAACATCACTGACTTCGCTTGTACTGCATACAGATAGTGTTTTGCAAATTATGTATTGAATCAGAATAAAAACTGGGTTCCACATATCATGTGTGCAATCTGTTATAATATGACAAACTCATGTCATGGAAAAAAGAACTTGTATGATTTGAAATACTCCTCACCTGTCGTATGGTGCATGCCGGACTCAAAAGAGAATTGTTTTTTTTTACTTGACCATTACGCGTAGATTTGCTATGAAAAAAAAATCCAAAATTGGATGCATGTATACACGTTCAATTATTCCAGCTGTCTTGATTCGTGCAGAAGGTAAATTAGATGTAGCTATGGAGATTACTGAAGAAGAAGGAGTACAATTAGAGCAAATTGACAGCTAGATGGAATGGGAAGAATCAAGTACGAGCGACTAGGAGCAGGAGCAGAAAAAGAGAAATGAAATGCCTCGAAAATTTTCACAAGCTGAATTGAGTGACTTAGGAAGAGAGTTAGGGTTATCGAAAGAAGCTCCAAAACTTCTGCCTTCAAGGTTAAAAGAGATAAATCTCTTGGAAAAAGGAGCAAAAATTTCAGTGAACCGAAATAGAGAGCAAGAGTTCCGACCATTTTTCACCCATGATGAATCGCTGGAATTCGTATACTGCAATGAAATCGCCGGACTATTGAATAGTTTGAAGCCAGCATCTATAAACCTGAAGAATAGCGGCTTTTTATGGTCTCTCATATTCGTAGTCTTAAGGCGATATTGCTCCATAACAAAAATGAGCCCGGATCGGCGAACGTTATAAAAGAACCACTTGTAGAAGAAAGAAAAATTTTAATTACTCCACTACATCTCAAACTTGGATTAATGAAACAATACGTGAGAGCTTTAAATAAAACAGGAGATTGTTTTCAGTATATTACAAAAATAATGCCCAAACTGAGTGATTCCAAGTTGGAAGCTGGTATATTCGATGGTCCGCAGATTCGGACGTTATTCAATGAAGAGAATTTTATTGCACATATGACAGATAATAAGAAAGATGCTGGGACTAGTTTCCGCAAGGTCTGTCAAAACTTCCTGGGCAACAAAAAAAGAGAGGATTATGAGAAATTGGTGAGTGACATGATTGAAAACTTCCATATTCTAGGTTGGAATATGAGCATCAAGTTACATTTTTTAGACTCACATCTCAATGTTTTTTCCGAGAAACTCGGTGATTTGAGGGAGGAGCAAGGAGAGAGATGTCATTAAGATACGAAGGACTTTGAGAAGCGATACCAAGGAGTATGGGGTGTTAACATGATGGCAGACTACTGTTGGAGTCTGAAACGAAATCTAGATACAGACAGGGCGAATCGTAAGTGGCGCTCACTTCGCAGATCATTTGAAGAAAAACAAGTGCGTTATCATAAACGATCAAGAAACTATGGATAGAATTTGATAATACTTACCTCTATATTAATTCTTATTTTTATCTATTTATTCAACTTTTATTACTCGCGAGAGGCGAGGGGACCTCACGTAAATAAAACAGCCCAAAGGGAACAGAAGCCTGCTACGTCCACGTCGTTGTTCCTGGGTTCAGCAGAATGTACATGAACTTCGTGGCAAAAATACATGGACCTTAGGTGGCCACACGGTTATTCGATTATTTGGTTATGGAGTTTTAAGGTTATGGGGTTGAGGGGTTAAAGGGCATAGCTGTTTCAATCATATTGATTTTCAATGCTTGAACGCGCATCTTTTTCACTGGGTTATGGGGTCTTAGGACTATGGGGACTTGAGGTTCATAGTTACAGGGTTAAGGGTTATAGTGTTTTAAGGTTATGGGGTTGTGGGGTTGATGGGATATATGATTATGGGGTTTTGTTTGCGTTTTAATTGAATTTTATTACTTTCAGCCTTTTTTTTGAGGCTAGGAAAAAAACCTGACGTGATGGGGTTATTTTGACTCCGGATTTGGTTTCAGCATGCTCGATTTCATATAGTACGGTACGGGTCAGGTTCTCGCAAACAAAATTTCGATTTTTTTGCGGAGCTGTGTTATGCTCTCAGGCAACCACCAAATTTAAATAGAGTGACTTTCTTCATAAATTGCAATTAATAATATTACCCGATCACTGATTACACTTATTTCATTGGTTTATTATTTTTCACGATCACAGAGGTGCCGAAAGGCTCGTACTGAACATTTACTAGTGACCTGGATGGCAGGCCATGAACTTAAGGAAAAGAAAGTCCGACTCAGGCGAATAAGTTCATCACCTAGGAAACAGCCTGACGTTAGATGCAAGAGGATCCTGTCTGAACGTATGAAGTCCGGTCTGTTCATCATAGCCAAGAAGATGACATCTAGGTTCCCGAACAGCCGGCGTAGACCCTTCGACACGCAATTCGCGGTAAGCCGTATTGGTTTGCATGGAGCGTGCGCCGTTATCTGCTATTTACATCAGTATACTCCTGAGTGATGAATGAGGATGCGAGAGATAAGGCCAGACCCTCCGCCTGGGCAGGCTTAGACGAAGGGTCTGGCCTTATCTCTTGCATCCTTATCCCAATTAAAGTCGCGTCGATTACTGGCGACCATCTGCGCATGGCGTAACGTGCGTTCAGATTCCGTGAGAACGGAGGTCGCCACATTTCCTCAATTTCTTTTACGTCGAGTCTTGTATGGACGTCTCTTTACGAGGCACCTATTTAAAATTCATATTATTAACCTTCAACTCTAAAGTAATTGTTTCAAATGTTTCTCCGACCACAAGTAATCCAGGTGGGCTCTTCTCTCTCATTCACGTAACTTGTTCGGTTTCAGACTAAAGGCACGCTTGTGAGAGTAGTGTTTGTAATGTGTATTTCGTCCGCGCCATTATTGGCTGCACTGTATGTTAGGTGATTTGCTTCTCATACACTGTTTCAGTTAACTTAAGTGCGACGTGTCACAGACACACACATTCATAGTCTAACGTGGCATATCGCACACGCACAGTCAGTCAGTTAGTCAGTAGGCAACTGGTCTCGAAACACGATAAACTTCTCTGTGTCATTTTCGGGCATCTCTTGTGAGGCCACTGTCAAAGTTTCGACGCAAGTTCACATACTCGTAGTCTCGCGATTCCAATGAAGTACAGGTATAATGTTACTATGTCTCATCTCTTCCTGCCAGCCCACTAAGCTAAGTAATTGTTTTATCACGCATTTTTCTCCTATTATGATGACTCGTCATTAAATTGAAGTAGATAAAACTTTATCAAAATGAATTTGTGTGACGTGAAACATTTTTGAATTCAATATAATCACTCAAATTGATATTTGGGAATTATTCCTCTTCACTCATGACGGCATCTCTTACCTCACCGCCTCCGCATCCCATATTCTTAATCAGCCAATCAGGAAAAGTTAATTATTATATTTTATGTGCAAAATTAAAATTGCCTTAGTTATCGAATTTTACTGATTCTCATAATGACCTTTAGTCATATCCAACAGTGCTTCCTTTTAAACTTTATTATAAGTTAAAAATTGACTGGCGCTTAGCCGTTATCATTCACTCTACTTAAATAAAATATAACTTACATAAAAAAACAACTTTCTAATTAAATAAGGGGTTATAGTATATGAAGTCAAAACTAACCTCATCATCAAATTTCTTATCACTCATGTCGATGTCATAAAATACACTCGATAGTTCATAGTCGCTGGACACTGCAGTTGAAAATAAGTCTTCTCTATTTGCTTCCTTATTCTCCTTTTTTAGGAGTCACTTTTTCCATTTTTCCTACACTGTTTAACTAGTCCTCTCTTTCAACTCTTCCGGCTTCTTCATCTATTCCTCACCCTGACTATTTCTATTCAAAATCCACTTCGTTTTCTCTTCCCTACTCTTTCCTCCTCCTTCGTCACCTGTACACCTCTCTAACACATGCAACTATGATTCCGGCTCATACCTACAATACTCTACACAAATTCTCATCTTTATTCATCCAATACCTACTCCAATACCATCTCACACCAGCTCTTGTACCTTGACTCCGATATTTTTTTCCATGTTTCGTCTTCTTGCCTTCATCTCGTCCCCTATTCTCTGCTATTATCTACCCCCCACTTGCATACCACATTTAACCCTCATTTCGTATCTCTCTTCCTCCCATTTCGAATTTTTCATGTTACCCCTCCTCTCTTTATTTATAATCTCTCGTGAACACGCTTGAGCAATCCTGCTTTCCTTCCCCCTTCTTAGTTTTTCTTCAAAATTCCAAGATCTTTGCAGTTATCTCATCACTATTTTCTCTCGTCATATTTCTTTCCTCAGCATATAACGTGCGCAGCTCCAACTCACTCCAATGACCCATCTTAGAAACCTCTCATGCAAACTTCCCACTCTTTATGCTCTTCCCATTCCCAAAATTCCACTGCATAAGCTAGCACTGACCACACTGACACGTCATACACTTACAATCTCATCCTCCAGTCGTCCTTGAACCTGCTCTTCCCTATACCCCATCATTGTCCCATTACTTTGCTCGCACCCTCCAATCTCTTTTTCACTAGCAACTAGCTCTCTTCCTCATCCTGTTTCTAACCAGAATCCTAGATGGCAAAACTCTCCCACCAACTCCACCACCTCGCTATTTATCTTCCATTCATACTCTACTCTACGCTTTCTTTTTCTGACATACATTATCTTAGCCTTGGTTACATTCACTGTTAAACCTTTTTCTCTCACATACTCTTCGATCGTTTTCATGATCAAAACCATCTCTCTTTCATCATCCGCCACTAGAACTACAACGCCTGCGTATGTTAGTGAATAAAGTTTGCCTATTCCCAATATTGCCCCCCTTTTCTCTTTCTCTCTCTATCCTCTCTTCTGAGTCTGCTAATAGGATACTAAACAGAAGGGGTCTCAACGGGCACCCTTGCCTAAGTACCCTTCCTGTCCATAATTCCTCTTCTTGTTCCTCTCCCATCTTCTCCCTTATCTAGGTCTCCGAAAATATCTCTTTCATGTTCTCTATCAACCCTTCACCAACTCCTCTTTTTTGCATGGACATCCATAGCACTCTCTTGTTCACGGAGTCAAATGCTGCTTTACAATCCACAAACGATGAGACTAGTTTTCTTTTCTTCCGCCTCAAGTTCCTACTGACTAGAAAATTGAGCACGTAAATGTTGTCTGTGGTCTCTTTCCCTTTCCTAAAATCTGTCTGATTGTGTGGTACACTTATCTTTTCTTTAACCCGTCTTTACAGCTTCTTTCTAAGTGCTTTAGCGTAAACTTTATATCCTACTGACATTTGCGTGATACCTATATACTCGTCTACACTTTGACCCTCTTCTTTTTTAATCAACGGGAATGCCAGCCCTTTCTTCTATTCCTCCGAACAACCTTCGCCTTTTCAAACCTTATCCATAATCCTGTGTATCTCTTCTTTCACCCCTTCTTCACCATATTTTAGTGCTTCTTTCTCCAAGTCATACTCACCTGTTGCCATGTTTATTTTTAGCTTTGCAATCGCCTCCTTCACCTCTTCCTACAAATTTTGTCTTTATTTTCCTCGTCCCCCTCTACTGCTTCTCTTCCTTTACCCTTTGCCTTATTTTCCATGCCTCCTAACAGCCTTTCGAAATACCCCGTCCACTCTTGCATCGCGATTTCTTCATTTATACCATTTCTTCCCCTGTTTATCACTTTCGATTCCCTCCCCTGCTTTACTGCTTGCTCGACCTCTTTCACATTCCTTTCCTTCTCCCTCTTCCCTTTTTCAATTGAAATTCTTCATTGATCTCTTTTTATGCTGTTAAATTCCTCTTTTTCTATTTCCCCCTTCTCTTTTCCATCAACACTCTTCTTCATTTTGTCTTTACTTTTCCTACATTCATCATCCCACCGACCTCTTCTACCCTGGTGTATCGGCCGGGACACGCACCCGGGCCGCCCGCGTGAGAGGCGAACATTCCACCACTGAACCACCGATGCAACTGCACATGGTGGCATCACGTTTGTCCTCAACACAAAGAAATGTGTCGTCAATTATGAAACATACACACTAAAACACAAAATAAACTTGACGCATTTGATGATTGTCAAATTTTTTTAAAATATGATGAAAAGGATGTAAAATGAATCGAGAAAGGGATTGCGTCAATTCGATGAGAAATAAGTATTAATTGCTTACAAGGTGAATATGTTTTGAAAGGTTGGAAAATGTTAGGACTGCACTTTCGATGTTCCTAATCTCACTTCCAACCGAAGGATCTGAAAGTTAATTGCTTTGTTTCTCATTATATGTATTCTTTTCAGGTGAATCTAGGCAGAATATGTGCAGTATTTTCTTGTCGATCCACGTAAGATGCTTTTAAGAGTCCCAGACCTTTAATTTCCTCGATTATGAATTACGAATTGGAAATGTTCATGTTTTCAAGTTTTTTAGTAGGGAGGTGTGACTTTTCCTTATAACAGGAGAAATTTTGATTAAGAATATCACTTCAAGGATTAATCAAAACTCTTTGACATTAAATGTTTAGAATTAAATGATTTCAACCTAAGATGTTCAAACTTAATTTTTTACTAGTTGTTAAAAATGTATTTTTCAGTTAAAAAATGCAAAATCTTAATACATTTAAAATTTGAATCATAAAATTAAAAAAAATTCAATCCTAGGTGTTAGGTTTTTTTGACTTTCTTGTTTTTATAAAAAGTACTAACCACGCAGTGAATCGAAAAAACTTGAAATATTGCAGGATTCGTATGATTTTAAACCTTTAAGACTAAAAGTTGGTGAATTTTTGAATGTTTGTGAATTGTGAATTTTTAAACATTAAATTAAGCTAATATTGATGAAAGGAGGTGTTTCGGGTTTCAATCGTGTGCAAAACTACGCAATATTCGTAGTTTTGCACACGATTGAAACCCAAAACACCTCCTTTCATCACAATGAATCATCGTGAAAGCATTGAGTCTATTATTAAGCTAATATTGTTTGAGTCAAACCTCAATCATGCAATATCATTTGATTCACAATTAAAATATTTCTAATTGAAACTTTTACTATTTTGAATGAAAGTTCTTTAAAGTTAGCCAAATTTTTATGTAAAGAAAATATTTGACTGCGGATTACTTCAAGAATGAAAAATTATGAACGAAGTGATCTAAATGCATGTAATCGTGAATCGTTTAATATTTTCAATCTAAATTTCTCCTTTTATGGAAAAAGTCGCAACTGCCTGCTAAAAAACCTGAGAACATGAAGATTTCCAATTCTTGACTCATAATCGAGGAAATTGGATGTAAGCTACAAGTAGTACCGATTTGCTCTTTGTATCTACGTTGGGATATGAGAACTTCTAAATAACACCTTGCTGGGATCGGCAAGAAAAAAATATTGCACACATTCTGCCTATATTCACCTGAAGGATGTCTAACATACCGACTGATTCTTGGCCCATATTATAAATCTATTCTGTCGGTAAGTGAGTTCGTATCCCTCCTGCAATACTACTTGCATATTTATTATTTCTCCTCTCTCAATTTTATAGGCTCACATATAGTTATCTTGCAACATAAACGTACAAAAAAATCGCAGTATAACAGCATGAGCACTTCTTCCACGTTTTTGGCAGTTTTTTATCGTTATCTTAGCCAGAATTCATGCATTTTAAGCACTGGTATGTCTTATCATGGGAAAGTACAATGTTCAATGCTATAAGAGCAGTCTCACCGTGAGAGGAAAGCTATTACTTATCCATGCTACGGTTGCAAGGAAACCTTGCGATTCCGACAAGGGATTCTCCGCACAGTCTTGCTAACGGACCGCGACTTTTTAAACTGCGCAGGCGTCACGCAAAGTTGGAGTAAGGAAGAAAACGGATGATCTCTTCGTCGCTCCTCCGTTTCGCAATGCCTGCGCAGCTGAAGAAGTGACGGTCTGTTAGCACCACTGATCTTGCAACAAAGGGCTCAGGCCACGCCTACTGGTGACTTGCTGTATCGCAAGTCCACGAAGTGCATGCGTGATGAGCCTTAGACCTCCGCTACAACAATTCTTTACTGAAATCACAAGGGTGCACTATAATACAATAATCTTAATTCTAGGGAGTAGAAAGCCTCTATTTTAAATCTACGGAAGAAAGAATAGAAAAGTATCGCAACAGTAATATATAAAGAAAATTACAGGTACAAATTGATACCACACTTTGGTCTATTCAAACTCAAAGGATCCAACGCAAACAGAATCCCGGAAATCAAGCCGATACCTAACTGCCCAGTCAGGCTAAAAAGGAAAGAATAACTGAGGATCTCGGAAAGACTTCCTGATTGCGGGGATTGTTTCTGCTCCTCCACTCTCAACTTACCCCCAGCAAGGCCCAAAACGCCGGGGTAGGGATCTTTGGAAAATTCCAGTCAGAGGTTCGAACAGGACCTACCAGGGCTGGTGAAGGGGGTGCAGAGTGGTGATGTCACTGTTGGTTATTTTCAAAATTGGAAATATTAGCTGGCCCAGAGTTTCAGCTTGCTTATCCCCTTCATGGCCGCAATAAATGACAGCCTGGATACGTGCTCGGTTATGACTGAGTCCGTTTTCAGGGACTACCAATCTTCATCTGGCGACCATATTTTGCTGCGGATGCTAATAATCCGTTCGAACCCCTGCCGATAATGTTTTGAAATTGAGTGTTGAGGCATCGCAGAATCCCAAAAACAGAAGAGACCAAAAAAAAAAAATTTCAGGCTTCAGGATCATTCCCGAAGAGATTAGAAAACGCGTCAACTAGCCCTCTTTTTAACAAGGTTATCATCCTTGGAAATATGGAACGACAGTAGTAAATCAAAGAATGCATTAGGGGGTGTATTGGTGATAACCATTAGTTGGCGATGTTTCACGCACACCAATTTTTGTCGTTGGCAACTTACACGTCTCCGGATCCGGTCCTCTATTTCGCGTTTCATTTCAGGGCCAATAGTATCGTTCACGAATGCGTCTCTAGGTCTTGGTGCACCCCTTATAACCTCAGATAAGGCTTGAATGGAACTCATGTATGAAAGTCTTTTTCTGATCGATGGGAGGGATTATTATTTCGCCAGAACAGAAAGTGACTACTATTTTACTTCCCGAAAAAGCTCTGCGTACAGCCTTTCGCAGTGCATTTACGGGAAGCTTGTCCATTCCGTCTCCAGGCTTGGAAATTCGAAGCGAATTAGTTCTTGTGTCCTCCATGGCGGTTCGTAGTCGGCGCAATTTGCCATCCACTTCGATGGAAGATAATTGCTCATAATAAATGTTTTTACCAACAATACTGAAAGTTTGCGTGCTACCCACCTGCGAAACAGGTTTCGGTTCGCATTTACGCAGTTTCTCAGGGTTCACAAAATCCAAGTCAATGAGAGTTTTAGAAATAGGAGTGTCCAAAGTCATATCGGCTGAGATGGAGTTGGTATAATTTTCGCGAATCGTCGTTAATTGATCCCGACTGGATTCCATGGTCACGGGATTGATTTCAAGACTTTTGAAATCGACGGGATCGAGATCGCGTGTGGCTGGCAGGTAAATAGGTTCCACAATTGGAGGTATAGTTTCGTAGAGCCCTGTTATCACTGGCGATTTTCCTGCATGAAAAAGCAGGAGTGGCAGGACGCAGTCCGTGAAAGTCTTCCCGAGTTGGTCATTTGCACTTTTCCTTGGTGCAACTGGCGTGGAAGATGCATCCGGTAATTTAAAAGGAACAGGAGATGGTGATTCGTCTGATCCCGTAAGGATGTCATCTTCATGGATTCTGATAACAGTCTCATTGGAATCTACTTCAGTCAGAGTTTGCTCTGACTCGGAATCAGAGGCGCTGTGACGTGCGGGAAGCACAAATGTGGGAAGGAAATCATTTATTTCTCCGTCGAAATTTGCTCTGTCTTATTCGCCGTCAGAAGCGCGCTCGACTTCGCTGACCGTTTGAGGATTTGTGGACTGCCGTTTCAATATGTGCTGCTGTGGGAACACGTAGTCTGGATCGTCTTCATAACGGAAAGAACATTTTCGCGGACGGAATGTTCTCTTCTTCCTTGATAATGCACTTTCAGACTCCATAACGGATAAACCTGCTAATTCAGCGGAAGCTGGAGCTTGTGAGGCCAGGCGTCGCGTTCGAATGTGCGCAGAAACGTCAGGACCACTCAACGGGGCAGCAGACGTCAGAGGCGGGGGGTCGAATCTTACGACTTTTCGTGGTTGTCCGCGACTTCATTTCTTTGCCGGCGTCTGAGTTATTGGAAAACACCTTGCCACGCTTTCGTCCACCGGATTTCGCGAAAAAGTGCCCGCGTTCCTGTTAATTTTACACGGCTTGTATTTGATCTCATGAGTAAAATCATTCAACATTTCTCGCCAGCGCATTGATCTGAAAGAATGGTCCTTCACGGAGTACTGCCAGACTAGCGCCTGATAGTCGGTGACTGCCATAAATTGTTGTCCGTCAAGAAAATGTCTGAAGTGTTCAACGAAGGATACTATGGACAGACATTCCTTCTCGGTCGTGTTGTAATTAATCTGCGTAGAAATCATTGTCTGAGAAGCATAAGCGACCGGTAGATCTTCACCCAATTTTTCCTGACTCAAGACAGCACCCATCGTGGTATTTGATGCGTGTATCGTGAATATAAATGGCTTTTGTAAGTCAGGGTGCTGCAGAATCGGTTCATGACAGAGAGTACTCCCTCTTTTGATACCATGTGACCGAGATAACAGACTTTGGGAGACAAGAACACAAATTTATCTGGCTGTAATTGGAGTCCCGCATCAACGAGGCGCTTAAAAAGTCGCTCGCATTTGATCTTATTCTCCTCAAGCGATTTCGCGTAAACAATAATGTGGTCGAGATAAACGAAAAACTCGGTTCCTTGTAATCTCATGAGAACCTGATCCATTAGGCGCTGAAAGGTTGCCGGGGCCCCCTTCAGTCCTCTAGGCATGCGCAGGAATTCGTTATGGCCTGCCGGTGTTTTGAAAGCCGTTTTCTCCCTGTCAGCAGGGTGCATCGGAATTTGATAAAACCCGCGGCCAGGTCTTTTAGCTTTTTCGCGCATTCTCTGAATATCTCGCGATGGACGAGTGGATGACGACGTTGAGGTTTATTAACCGATATTTTATTCGGAGTCGGGATGTAATGTTGGGCGAGTATTTTTTATTTTTAAATTCATCACCCGGGTAGCTCTGGAACCTTTTTCGGGGGCCCAGGATCTATAAATGGCAAGGGACGCATTGGATTGCTATCGATGACAATGGTTTGATCGTAAAAGGAGATTTCTGTTTTGTCCTTCTTGCAATAATCTGCACCCAGGATGCCATTCGCGGCGATTGGCAATTTCTCCTCTACCACATGAAATAAATACTCCTGCCCATGTATTTCAAGAAGGGTAGAATCTACCGTGACTATACTATGACTAGTGACACCAGTGATAATAAGGCTGTCATAGGTATTGATGAGAGTTCCCAACTCAAGATGATCTAATTCAATCAAACTGACTTCAGAACCACAATCGACCATTATAATCACACTCCCTCCTCGCAGAGACTCCGAAGGTAGTCCCACTTCTGGACTTTCGCGGCCGGTGTTGTTCCCTTCGATGTTACTTGCACAAACCGCAAGGCCGCAATACACGGTTTTTTTCTAATCCAGGCTGGCGCTCGACGACTTTCGAGTTTGTCGAGCGCACATCAAATTTGAAAGTTCTGCACAATAGTCGCTAAGAGGGGAGGCTGGCGCACACATTGATACGGTTTTCACACTTGATCAGGAGAATGTTTGACCTGTTGCAACATTCACATTTCTCGCGGGCATGTTCGGGAATAAACCATCAAGTTCGGTGCAGCAATTTGGACATCGAGGCTCATTCGAACTGCGATTTTCATAAGGAGCTATCAAATTTTGTTGTTGCAAATCCAAATTGCGAGTCTTCTCTCTGGTGAGCAGCACAACTCGGCCAGATTGCCCTGACGAAGAATTTCGTGCGGGACTATGAGATCGCGCTGTGAGTAAATGTCTATTTTCTTCCGCTGCGGGGTCGCGGCTGGCACGAAAAGAGCTCGGAGTTTGAATTCTTGGGGCAGGGAAAGGCTCCCGTGACCCCAAGCCGTGATGTTCGGACATATCCTTGACTCGCAAATGAGTCTGATGTGCGATACTTATATCTTCGCCGAGAGTATTCAGGTTCGCGCTAGGTACGCGAATTTCAATACTCAGGGAAGCCCGCGAATACACTGGTCATGCGCTTGATCGTTGATCGATTCCATATGCTTCTCGATCTCAGCAACGGTATAGTTCTTGTTCATCGAAGCTTCGAGACTCCCAATAAGTTTTTTGACAGGTTGAGAACACTCTCCGAGAGGGCAAGCGACTAAGTCTGAATCCAAAAATGAGTAAAGTTTCAAAAATTAATTTCACCTGAAGAATTTCATAAGTTCATTTCTGATCCCACGAAAATGACGCAGATTTATGTAACTTCAATATCATTAAAAAATAATGACTTCTCGAAGCCTGGGCATAAACGAAAATACGAGATCACGAAAACTGCATTAAAATTGGAAAATCTATAAGTTTCGCAAAAATTATTTCACGAAAATGCGGTTTCGACGTAGAATAAGCGTTCTCCGGATCAATTAGTTCTAGATGCGCATAACGATTGATTTCACTAACGGCATCTCACTGATGATAAGGGCACAATCACCGGAATACATAGGCATATAGACATAGAAAATACACAAAATACACTTGCAGAATGAACAGATTGCTAAAATCAAACTGGCGCTTTCTTATTTTACGGATAGATTAGAAAAAGGGAATCACTGCTGCTCCATGGGCTAGAGCTCCGGAGAGCAGTAGAAATTCAGCGAAACGAGAAATGCATGCTTAAATTTGAAAATGACAGCATTTATGAATCTTTTGCAACTTTTCTTCATATTTTGCAAAACAAGTTAACGAATAAATCTCACCGCTGTCACCAGGTTTTCGCCTGTTACGTCCAGAGTGGGCATGCAGCAAGATATTCATTATATAATTAATTAAAAGACTCAAAGTGAATGGGTGAGAAAGAATTTAATATTTGTTATGAGTCTCCCAAGCGCCTGAGAGACTTAAGAAGGTGGGGATCTATTCTCTTAAAGGGAGGTCCCGCAATGTTGGGCAATTAATATAGGTTAAAATAGGCTGAAGAATGAAAGCGAGGAGAGAAAAAAGAATGTAATAAATTTATGCTACGAAGTGGCAAGCCTTTATTTTAAATCCACGGGGGGAAGAACGGCAAAGTAACGCCAGAGTAATATATAAAGAAACTTACAGGTACAAATTGATATCACAGTCCAGGGATAGGTGCCAGGTTGTCGTAGAAAGCCAGATTAAGCACAAAGAATTTAAGTGTGATGTTACAATTACTTTTAAAACTACCAAAACGGTACTCCGGCAAAATACAAGATCTAAGGGAAATAATAATCTTTACGGGATGAACCTCGTATTCGTGTTACGCGCCTCGCGGTATACTCGCGGCTTTGGTCTCAGTCTCAAAGGATACAACGCGAACCGAATCCCAGAAATCAACCCGATACCTAAATATCCAGTCAGGCTGAAGACGAAAGAAAAGCTGAGGATCTCGAAAAGACTTCCTGATTGCGGGGGCTGTTTCTGCCCCTCAACTCTCAACTTACCCCCAGTAGGGCCCAAGACGCCGGGGTAGGAATCTCTTGAAAATTCCAGTCAGAGGTTCGAACAGGACCCACCAGGGATGCTAGGGGGGGGGGGGGGGTGCAGAGTGGTGACGTCACCGATGGTTATTTTCAAAATTGGAAATATGAGCTGGCCCAAAGTTGCAGCTTGCCTAATCCCTTTATGGTCGCAGCAAATGGCAGCCCGGATGCGTACTCGATTATGACCGAGTCCATCTTGAGGGACTATCAATTTTCATCAGGCGATCATATTTTGCTGCCGATGCTAATTATCCGCTCGAACCCCTGCCGTGAAGGTTTTAAAGTTGAGAGTGTCAAGGCAACGCAGAAACCCGAAAACAGAAGAGACATATATGAAAAAAAGGTTCAGGCTTCATGATCATTTCCGGAGAGATTAGAAAACGCGTCGATTGGCCTCCTTTTCAACAAGGCCATCATCCCTGGAAATATCGAAAAACTAAAGATACCCTCAGATTTAGCTTGGCAATATCTCCAGGAGTTTCTGAAATTATAGAGAAAAAAATTATATTTCAACAATTACATCGTTTGCAATATTTTGGGATTCATTTGAAAATCATGGAAAGCTACTGAACATTCATCACTAAAACATAACGTGGTCTGAATGATATGAGATAAACAAAAATGTTAAATAATAACAAAAAGTAATTCTGACACAAAGTAATTTAAATATGGATTTTATCCCCTCCACCCTGAGTCCATGCTGACTTCATGTTACTATAGGATGACCATATAGATTTCAGAATTGTGCATTCTTTATAAATAAGTAAAAGTCATATCAAAAATTTGAAGATACCCTTTGACTCAGCTTGGCAACATCTCCAGGATTTGTTAGGCTTGGGCAAGAAAAATTATTTTTAGACAATTACATTGTTCATAATATTTTGTATTTCATTTAAAAATCATGAGAAGCAACTTAACGATCACTAACCCATAACGTAGTCTGAAGCATATGGAATAAAAAAATTTTTAAGAGTAACAAATGTAATTTGGACATTGTTTTTATCCCTTCCTCGCTGATTTCATGCTGACTTTTTGTCATTATAGGATGAGCACATAGATTTCAGAATCATTCATTTTTTATGATTAAAAGTGAAAGTCATATAAAAAAACTGAAGATACCCTTGGATTCAGCTCGGCAATATCTCCAGTAGTTTCTGAAATTGTACAGACAAATAATTTTTCGAACAATGACATTGTTCATAATATAATATATAATATAATATGACTTTTTCTTTCATTCATAGAAATTGCGCAATTCTGAAATCTATACGGTCATCCAATAGTAACAAGAAGTCAGCATGGACTCAGCGAGGAGGGGATAAGAACAATGATTAAATTAACTTTTTGTTACTATTTAAAATTTTTGTTCATTTATATGCTTCGGACTACGTTATGTTTTAGTTATGAGTGTTTATTCGCTTTTCATGATTTTAAAATAAATTCCAAAATATTATGAAAAATGTAGATGTTTAAAAAATCATTTTTTTGCACAATACTAAAAACTCCTGAAGTTAATGCCGAGCTGCATCCAAGGGTATCTTTTTTCTTTTGATGACTTTTCCTTCTATTCATAAAAAATGCCCAATTCTGAAATCTATATGCACATCCTATAGTGGCAAGAAGTCAGCATGGATTCAGCATGGAGGAGATAAAAACAATGTTCAAAGTAACTTTTTGTTTCTATTTAAAATTTTTGTTTATTTCATATGCTTCAGTCTTCCTTATGTTTTGGTGATGAATGTTTACTTGCTTTGCATGATTCTTGAATGAATTCCAAAATATCATAAACAATGTAATTGTTTAAAAAATAATTTGTTTGCACAATTCCAAAAACTCCTGAAGGTATCGCCGAGCAGAATCCAAAGGTATCTTTAGTTTTTAGATACGGCTATTACTTTTATTTATAAAAATTGCATAATTCTGAAATCTATATGCACATCCTATAGTGCCAAGAAGTCAGCATGGATTTAGCATGGAGGAGATAAAAACAATGTTTAAATTAACTTTTTTTACTATTTAAAGTTCTTGTTTATTTCATATGCTTCAGACTACGTAATGGTTCAGGGATGAACGCTAAGTTGCTTTTCATGATCTTTAAATTAATTCCAAAATATTATAAACAATATCATTGTTCCAAAAATTTTTTTTTTGCGCAATTTTAAAAACTTCTGGAGATATTGCCGAGCTGAATGCAAGGGTGACTTTAGTTTTTCGATAAGGCTTTTACTTTTACACTCGAACTCTGATATAGTCCCATCCAGTTTAAACCTTCTTAGAACTGCTGGCCCTCGCAGTTTCTCAGCGGACAGGAAGCAGCGGGGAGTGTAAACAGTGCGTCGCCATCAGTAGCGGAGCGATAAAAGGGGGAAGTACCGCAGTGAATAATTCCATCATCTGTCAGCACATGCGTCAGTTCGTTTTTAGTGTTTAGCGAGTTCACACGGCCCTGACTGTTTACGATTCAAGAGATCTGGTTTAGGGGCAAGGTCAGGGCCAAGAAACTCCCAAAATTGTCCTTATATTGGAGTTCGAGTGTATTTATAAAAATTGCACAGTTCTGAAATCTGTATGCACATCCTACAGTGACAAGAAGTCAGCATGGACTCAGCGTAGAAGGGATAAAAACAATGTTTGAATTAACTTGTTGTTACTATTTGAAATTTTTGTTTATTTCATGTGCTTCAAGCTACGTTACGTTTCAGTGATGAACGTCTAGTTGCCTTCCATGATTTTGAGATGAATTGCAAAACATTATAAACAACGTAAATTTTTTTAAAATAATTTTTCTTTGCACAATTTAAAAATCTCCGAGAGATATTGCTTAACTGAAACAAAGTGTGCTTTTTGTTTTTAGATACATTCACTTTCATTTATAAAAATTGCACAATTCTGAAATCTATATGCACATCCTACAGTGACAAAAAGTCAGCATGGACTCAGGGTGGAGGGGATAAAATCCATATTTAAATTGACTTTTCCTGACTATTTAAAATTTTTGTTTATTCCATATGCTTCAGACTACGTTACGTTTGAGTGATAAATGTTTAGTTGCATTCCAAATGAATTTCAAATGAATTCCAAAATATTATAATCAATGTAATTGTTTAAAAAAAGTTTTTTTTCACAATTCCAAAAATACTGGAGATATTGCCGAACTGAATTCAAGGGGTTCTTCAGTTCCTTCATATGACTTCTACTTTTATTAATGAAAATTGCATAATTCTGAATTCTATATGAACATCCTATTGTGACAAGATTTTAGCACGGATTCAGCATGGAGGAGATAAGAACAATGTTTGAATCAACTTTTTGTTACTATTTAAAATTTTTGTTTATTTCATATGCTTCAGACAACGTAATGGTTTAGTGATGAACGTTAAGTCGCTTTTCATGATCTTTAAATAAATTCGAAAATTTTATAAACCGTGTAGTTCTTTGGAAAAATTATTGTTTTGCACAATTCATGAAATTCCTAGAGAAATTGCTAAACTGAATCCAGCGGTATCTTCAGTTTTCATATACGACTTTCACTTTTATTTAAAACAATTGCACAACTCTGAAATCTATATGCACATAATACAGCGATAAGAAGTCCGTATCGACTTAGCGTGGATGGGATAAAAACAAGGTTTAAATTAACTTTTGGATACTATTTAAAAATCTTTTTTATTTTATATGCTTCAGACTACATTATGTTTTAGTGCTGAAAGTTCAGTTGCTTTTCATGATTTTAAAATGAATTTCAAAATATTATAAACTATCTAATTGTGTGAAAAATCATTTTTTTGCACAAATTAAAAATCTCCGGGAAATACTGCCAAACGGAATCAAAGGGTGTTTCTCGTTTTTTGATACGACATTTACTTTTACTTTTAAAAATTGCACAATTCTGAAATCTATATGCACATCCTACAGGTATAGTGACAAGAAGTCAGCATGGACTCAGGGTGGTGGGGATAAAATCCATGTTTAAATTGACTTTTTCTCACCATTTAAAATTTTTGCTTATTCCATATGCTTCAGACTACGTTATATTTAAGTGATTACTGTTTAGTTGCTTTCCATGATTTTTAAATAAATTCCGAAGAATCATAAACAATCTGAATGTTTGAGAAATCATTTCTTTTGCACAATTCCAAAAACATCTGAAGATATTGCCAGGTTGAATCCAAGGGTATCTTAAATTTTTTTATGACTTTAAGTTTTATTCATAAAAAATGCACAATTCTGAAATCTATATGCACATCCTATAGTGACAAGAAGTCAGCATGGGTTCAGCATGCAGGGGATAAGAACATTGTGCAAATTAACTTTTTGTTACGACTTTTACTTTTATGTGTGAAAATTGCACAATTCTGAAATCTACATGCACATCCTATAGTGACAAGAAGTCAGCATGGACACAGCGTGGAGGGAATAAAAACAATGTTTAAATTGACTTTTTCTTACTATTAAGAATTTTTGTTTATTTCATATGTTTCAGACAACGTTATGTTTTAGTGATGAACGCTTAGTTGCTTTTCAAGGTCAAGGTCGACTGCATATTTAGATGATTCCAACCTAACGCTTATGATACGATCATCGCCTTTTCCAATTGACTAAGATTCATTTCATGATAAGGGTTATCTAGGAAGAAGTTTATATTCAATGACACACCTGTCATGGAGCCGGAAGGGCACAGTTTCAAATTTCTAGTGAATAAAATCATTGAGGCGAATAATGAACGTACCGCGTAATCGATGATTGACTTTATGGTAACTGCGCCCATTCAACTGATTCTCATTTAGAGAGTCCTGATAATGATTCACGTGGAAGACGCTTCTGATAGTAAGATTAAAATCACAACTCTCGCTTCGAAATTTGATTACGCCCATGATTGATAAGAGAGCGATGAGTGAACGAATCTTGACAGAGCGAACATCGAGAAAAGAATAGCGACTTTCTTATTCTTCTTCCGCCCCCTAAACGTGGTACGGATGTTACGAGATCCATTCCGCCTATGGTAACAGAAATTAACCTCACGTCAAGTGACAATCCTCGTCCGTAGTTTGAGGTCCAATTATAGTTCACACTCGCACTTCAATAGGGCACCACTGGCACCAAATTTGATTCCGAGTGACACATTTCTTGTACGTGAAGTCTCTGTTCCTCTCTTATAGGAGGTTGGAGATAATCCTTTTCCCTAATTATCGGACCTGGTATTTAAGATCACCCAGTCATTCAAGTTATGTTGTCCATTGTTTCGAAAGTGCTGGCGGGCCCTGAGTTTCCCTAGTGTTAAACAGAAAATATGAAGTTCGACGAGAATAAATTATAATGTTTGATTTCCCAACGAGATGTTCCAGTCTGGCGATGGTCGGAAGATAATTTATTCAAAAATTAATTTATTTTACAATTGGACAGGTTGGAATTGCAGGCACGCTAACCTTACTAAGAGTGGATTCTGAACTTGACCAATGACTCGACTCCGATGAAATTCAATTCAGTACCTTTCTGGTGATTTCAAATTCTATTGTGTGTGAATTCAAATATCACGTCACCATGTATATGGAGATTTAGGCAATGGTGTAGCAGGCTACAAGTAGAAAAGAGAGGGGTGAAGATGGTTTATTTGAGCGAGGCTGAGGGATGGAAAGGAGACACATTAAAAATTAACAGCAAAATAAAATCACGTTACCCCCGATTGGTGAAAAGGTAAGAAACACAAAAAACTCACTTTGTACGATAAATACACTGTATTTTATGAAAAATCTGGTACACTTCTACCGCTGTCGATGGTAGAGAGAAACTGAAATTCAGAAAGTCGTCAGAGAGAACGAAGTAAACACTTTCGCTCTATGTGGCAGGTTGACACGGAATGACGTTTTTCAGCGCGTGCTGCTGCCCATTGAATGACGAGAGTCAGGGCCCGGCAGCAGGGAAAACTTTTGACCAATCCAGTGGGCCCGGACTGTGAGAAGGAACGGAAAGCGCTGTAGTGGGGCACATCACCCACTTTCCACCTGCTCGTTCCCGCGCGCTCGAAACTACACGCGCACCTCTAAGTTCAGAATTAAGTAATAATACTAAAATGGATTAACGCAGAATTAAATAATATATGGAAGTAATTAAAATCGGAATTAACTATAAAAACAATGTAATTGTATCACAATGTAAGAGATATTTTACAGATATTTATAGTTATAATTATGTCACACACATGAAATTTTATACATTTATCGTATATTATATGTGTAATAAATGATATATATTAAAGTAATCATTATATTATAAATATCGCAATATTCATTTATAGGACCTACACTAGTCGTTCACTTATTTACTCATGTATATATATATATAATATTTATTTTATTTATAATAAACTATGTGTAATTGGCTTGAATGAAATGTCGCAACTATAATCTATAATTTGATGAAATATATAGTAAATGCAGAATCTAAAACTATTAGAGATTAACTTTCAATTTCCAATTCAGCTCGTTTCAGACATCGATTTTTAAATCTTGATTCGTTGTTGTAAAAAGAATTTGAGAGAGGTAGCACTTTTTCATCCAATAAGAAAAGCTAACAACACTGTTTATTAAAATTATTAATCAATTTCATTCTTCTTTCCTTTCCACAGTGAGTTACCCCGCTCATAATGAAAAGTTGAAGTATGCCAAATTTTTTATTTCGCAGGGCTGTTATGAGTGAGAGTAGAGGGATCGAGCGAATGGGAAGGAGATATGAAGGGCGCCCGCACGAGTAGAAGTGAGCGAGCGAAATGAGAGAGAAGAGAAATATTGACGGGAGAAGAGAAAGCTGGATTGGGCCTTGCGTAATCAGGAAATTAGTCGAAAAGGCCAGGTTTGAGTTTTTCTGGGGACCCGGCGAAACGTATCGAGACTTCTGCTTGGCCGTCAGCTAGACCGAAGACAATAGCATATTAACCCGGGTCTTGAAAGAAAGTTGTACAATTATTCCCAATTCGGGCAGTTCGAAATTAATATTTCGATGAAAATGAGCCACACGGAGGTTATACAAAAGGATGCAGGCCCGGTGAAACAGATCTTGTCTGTCTCTTTCGGTCATTAACATGTGTGAACATAAACAAATAAGAGTGAGCGAGACACTCACATGGGGAAAACAAATGAAGGTTTTCCCCATG
>JAUMHM010023688.1:0-16617 GCA_032362435.1 Melikaiella ostensackeni
ATATATATAAATGAATGTATGTGTGTGTTTGTAGCTATAGAAATTTCAATACCTTCTCTGAACGTTCTCAAAATTTGTACACAGGTGCATGAGATACCTGGGGAGGTCATCGAAATTTCGGTACAAATAGTGGGACCAGGAAAATGGTCCATTTGCACCGAATTTTCGGTACAAGTAGAATCATTTTTCGGGTACATGTTGTCAAAATAAAATTTTAAAAGGTTCGTTCTAATGAAAGTATGTTTTTTATTGTAATGAACTCAGAAATGACATTAAAAGACAGTACATTTTTCTATATGAAATCATCTTTTTAGCAACATGTTATTTGGAAATTTAGCAGGCAATTTTAAATTTTCAAATACTCGTAACTTAGCAAAAATTGTTTTTTCCTAAAAACGTTTTAATACGTGTTGTTTTATTTTCTTTATAAAACAAAATATTTGAGGTAAAAGCATCAACAGCCGAACCTATTAGACGAAGTAGTTTGATTTTTGCCATTTATTGTTAATAACGAAACACGAAATCAATAATTGTACCGATAATATACAAGTACGTACCCTCTACTTCAACACGATGTATCCAAAGTTGTTTAAAATTGATTAAGTCTATGAAAATTATTCAAAATTTCAAAAAGTGCTTTGGAGCGAATAGCCGAACGGAAAAAGTGAAATGATCCAATAGCCGAACGTCACTGCACTAATAAGCGAACGATAGAATATTGTATTTCAGTTATCATTGATGTGATCATTAAGTAACATTTTTTAGGCACACATAATGCTGAACAATTTCCCTAACATCTTTCCATTATTGTAGAATTTGTATTTCTTTTAGTAACATTTAAAAAATTGTTGATTTTCCAGCATTTTTCAATCTTTTAATAATTTCAACCATTATTATCGGTAAAATTTTTTCATATACTCATCTACGTGTATTAGTAATTAAGAATTTGATTATCTTCACGATTCGGAAAAAAAATATCAAGAAAATTGTACACCAAAATTTATATTTTTCATTGTTTTCTTTTAAAAATGATCACAATTTGTAAAAGGTCGGATATAATATTTTATTCGAAACCACCATTTTATGAGCCTGCAACGCCCCCCGAAAAATAAGCGTTGTATAGCCCCTTGCCGAATGGTGACAGCTGATGTCACGTAATTAGTTCCAAAAGCGCCACAATGACACGTAAATAGTTCCACAAATGAACATTGAATAACGCACAATGTTTTCTTCAACCCTACTGTTGGGAAAAATAATGACACCAGATGGCACTCAAACTCGCACCATTTCGGCAAGGGACTATTCAACGCTCATTTTTCAGACGGCCCTGCAGGCACATAAAATGCTGATTTCGAATGAAATATCGTACATTACTCGTAGCATTAGACACCTTTTCACGTGGAGCTCAATATTTGCAGAACTCACTTTTTTTTTCATTGTAATAAATTTCTTCTTATATATCGTTCCGTTCTGAAATTTGATTCGAAAAAGAAACAAACTTTTTTTAAATGTTTTTTTTGTTAAATACAAAAAAATTGAATTGAAATATTGTTGTAAAAAAAATTTTTAAGTGAGTATAAATGATGATTATAATATAATTCCGTTAAAGAACCGAAATGTGAGAAAATCAGTTATTGAAAAATAATTCTTTGATTATTTATGTGTTTTTCGAAAAAAAAATACAAATATTTTTTGGCCTTGCCCAACTGATTTCGTAACAAGTAATTAATTAAAAATCAATTTAAAAAATTAAAATAAAACTTTTTGTTTCCCAAATTGATTTTTATACATATACAATGAAGCCAATTCCTATTTTTAAATTATCAATATAACCTTGTTCAATTCTCCTTCGCTAAATTCCTAAGTTTCCAAAATATTGCTAAAAATTGTCTATATCCTGATCTATACGATATAAAAATAAGGATAAATGTCGTACAATCAATCGTCAATCAATCAACTAAATGTCATAAACTGAAAATATATCAAAAAGAAAAAATTTAAGTGCCTACAGGATACTCGGTAGCATTTCTCAAAAAAATTAACCTTTTTCTTATTAAATATTTTTATTTTGTATTCTATAGGTTATGTTACTCACAAAACAGTTTTATAATTTATATTTTTTTGTACAAGAATTTGATAAAAAGCAAAGCTTATAAAGGAAAACAATGGGTTCAATATATATTTATGGTAACACTTTATACCGTTTACATTAAATAAAAAATACAACAAAAAGTAAATTTAGATTCTTAACCTACTTTAAATAAATTAAATTTGCAGAAGGCACTTCTGAAGATTTCATTAATGCATACTAATTAGAACGACCTTGTGAAACTTAACACGATAAAAGATAAATTTTGGAATGGAAAAATTATGAATCTACAATCTTTCGCGTGACAACGATAATGTAAAAGAAATAAGCAAGAAATTCAACAATAAAGAAGAAGTATGAGTATGAACGATAAAAAAAGATATTAAAATCAACGTTAGGCATATTTTCACACTGGTTTGAACTTTAACAGAAAAATTGTTCTCCACACAATGTACTAATTTCCGATAATTAAAAAAATTCGAATGCATTTTTTAATTATTGTATAATTACTTAAAAGTGTACAACCTGATGTTTGTAAGTTTTTACTATTGTAGTCAATCTTAATTTGTTGAATTTACTTTAATTATTATTTTGTGTAACTTGAATTAACAAACTGCACTGGGTTGGGAAGATTTCCCAACAGATTTAAAACTTTCAGAGACATTTCCATGTCTTTGTGTTCCAATTTTCGTTACTATCTTAGAATTTGAAAAATTTTACTGCGTCAAGAAGAAAATATAAAATAAGTTATAAGCAAAATATTCGAGAGACTTAAAGTTGGAATTATATTGATGAGAACATTTTTTCAATCGAAAAATGTCAATCGATTCCTGGAGAATCAAGGATTCTTTTTGTTCTTACATTAACTTTGAATTATATTTATAAAAAAAGGTTTACTGTGAACGAAATTTTTTCGAATAATATAAATGACCATAATTTCCTTGCACTTCAATAAAATTTGATAATACATATTATAGGCCAAACGATTCGTCTCAAAGCAAGGAATCTTTCATATACTTGCATTAACTTCGAATTATGCTGATGAAAAAAGTTTTGCTATGAAAACCCTATTTCTAAAATATTATGAAGTGTTAAAAAAATTGTAGTAATTATTTTTAGAAATCTTGCGATCAGTTTTGAGATATTAGTTGTGAAAATAAGATCTCCAAATTTCTTTAGGAGGTTGGTTCACAAATATTGAATTTACAGCCTTTAAAATTTTGAATTCACAGCTTCCAAAACATAAAAATTAGAAATTTCAATTTTTATTTCCAAAATTAAGAGCTTTTTTTCAGAGCAAGAAAAAATTTGGCAAATTCGAAATGACACTTTAAAATTTATACACACAAAAAGAGAAACGTTAAAGGATGAATTTTTTTTATGAGATACCTGCAAAATTGAAAATTTAAAATTCAAAGCCACGAAACTGAAATAACATTCAAAATTTGCGGCACAATATCAAACTTAAAAATTTTGGAATGAAACATTCAAAATTACTAATTTAATACTGATGCATGTTTGGAATTTAACCATTTCACTATACAGGGTGTTTTTTTATCTCGAGGCATCGAAATATCTGAAGAAATACGCATCCAACGAAAAAAATGTTCGTAATAAAAAATTTTTATTTTCGAGGGGGAAAAGTGACTCAGCAAAGATTTACTCCACTGTCCATCCCCTGGTGGCGGAAGGCGGGGGGTAACTCCAAATATTCAAATGAGAACCTATATTTTTAATTGCAGATTTAGATTTTCCATTAAAGAATACGTAAGTTTCATTCGAAATTTTTTTTCGATTCACACCAGATGGCTATGCATTTGCAAAAAATGATACTGTTGACTATTCACGGAATGCGCTTCAAAAGGAAAGTAAAACAAAGATTCTTATTTCTCCATTTTATTTCAAGAAAACAAAAAAATAAGAAGTCATGAGATTAATTTCCCCAGAATTTTTAATTCATTTTTGAATGGCGTCAGGTACAGGATTTGGAATGTGGGAGTCGCATCCACATTCCACCCATGATGAACAGCCCTCGGTTGCTCGAATCAAAAAAATTTTTCGAATAAAACTTACATATTTTTTAATGGAGAATCTGAATATGCAATTAAAAAATAGGTTTCCATTTGAAATTTTCAGGTCCCCCCTTCTACCCTGAGGGGGTGGAGTGTGAGGTAAATTTTTGCGGAGTCGCTTTTCTCCCTCGAAAATAAAAAGTTTTTATAATGGACATTTTTTTTGTTGGATGCTTATTTCTTGAGATATTTCAAAGTCTTGAGATAAAAAGAACACCCTGTACAATAACTTTAAATTGGAATCCTGCACACTTGGAAAATTCGGAAAAAGCTTTAAAAACTGAATATTTTGAAAGCAACTTTCCAATTTTTCGAGCCGCTTTCCAAATTAATCTGTGAAAACATAAAAAAAAACTTTCTTAATAATAAAACCATGAAAGGACTAGGCATTCAACATTGAATCGTTTTAAATTTGATAATTTTCTAAACTGAACATTTCAAACTCAGTGCCTCTCAAATTATTATTTTTTAAAGTGTAAATTGTACAGTTGAAAATTAGAATCTTAGTCATCCTATTTCATATTTTTACATTCTCATCTCAATGAGGAGGTATTGGTTTTATGTGGAAATTGACTTTCGCGGATTTCATCAAATCTCCACATTTTCGGATTCATTAATTGAGAAAAAACGGATTTTACTTCGGTGTCTGTGTGTCGTTGTCGTCGTTGCCATCGTATGTGAACACGATAACTTTCGAAGGAATCATCTGATTGGATTGATGTTTGGCACACTGTTTTAAGGCCTAAAAATAAAGGTCGTGTTCGTTAAGCAGCCATTTTTGAGCAACGGTTCTGGTTTTATCAATCGAAAATGTTTTTGAAAAAATCAAGAAATCCTTTTTCTAGCAAAACTATAGGAGATGCAAAAAACTGTTGATAAGCAAAATTGTTCATCTTAAAAGTATCTACAAATTTTTTTCGACAAGTTTTTTAATAAGACGCATATTTTTTATTTTAATCGTGGACAATGGGATTAAAAACAAAAAAATCCACTTTTCGGTAAAATTATGCAAGATATTATAAAATGTCAACAAGAACAATTGTTCACCTCAATAAGATCTACAAATTTTATTCGAATCATTTCTCGATAAAAGGCATAGTTTTTGTTTTAATTGAGAAAAATGTAATAAAAATAAGAAATTATATTTTACAGCAAAACTATACAAGATACGAAGAAAATGTTAAGAAGCAAAATTGTTCATACCAAGAAAAACTTGTTCATTCTTTAAATGAAGAATATTTTTTTCTCAAGCCTTGAGCGAGTTCTAAAAATAAAGTTTATCAACAAAATATAAAATACGTGGTAACTTTTTCCTAGGAGTATAATCTCAGAGGGGTAAGCGTTTCGATTTTCCTGAAAACAGATGTATTCTGATTCAATAAGTTTCACAGTTTTATATGTTTTAAAATGCTTACCCCTGAAAATATTTCTACTTTAAAAACAAATTACTACGGAATTTTTTCTCAAATGATTCGATTAATTGTATATTTTATATTTATTGACGAATTTTCACATGCAAATATATAAAAATACATTTCTTGCAACTATTTAACATATATTTCGCAAAAAATATGAAATTATGCGCTATTATGTGAAAATTATCAAATTATGCGCTATTATGCGAAAATTATGAAATTATGCGACGAAAATAAAATTATGCGTTTTCACGTGACGTTAAATTCAGTATATTTGGCATGGAAACCAAATACTACGCGTCCTGGCGACTAGTTGTCCTGATCCGGAATCTAAGCGTCCCATAGAGCATAGAGGAGGATCCTGGGATTACATTACTCCAGTCGTCTGAAATTTATTCATAATGTTTTCGAAAATAGGGCAAAGGCATCCAAAGTACGCTGGTCGTTTGAACTTTCTCTCCTTTTCGAGGTCTCCCTTGAGGTCCTCTTCTAGTTCCTCTTACTGCAGCCCCCTGCATCTCATGAACGGCTTGTGCAATACATGTATTAATATTAGAACGCCTTAATTTTTCCTCGCTTTCTACTGTAGTAATAATTTCAAGATAGCACCTTTCCGCAACCTGGAAATAAAAAAAGAATAATTTGTTTTTATTTATTTCAAAATTTCCTGTATAAATTAAGACCATTACTGATCGCTTGAATAGCTATTGTATATGCTCACCACTGCTAAAAAAAGTTGAGAATTTTGTTCTCACGCAGTAAGATGTCAAACATCTTGTTTAAAAGATATCAAATATTTTGCAAACTGGGGCTAAGAAGCGCGCCCTTAATTCTGTAATTAACACATGATATTGCTTCTTCGGGGCTGCAGAATTGAAGTTTATAGACCCAAATTAACAAAAAATTCAACTGTTAGTGTTCAGCTATTTTTATTTACATATTATCGGATTGCAACTTTCTCAAACGACTTTGTCAAAGACCGATACTGTTTTTGTTGACATTTAATGTGAAACTTTTTCGTAACTGTGTACGTTTTACCTCAAATTAAAAAATATATAAAGCTTGAATGGAAAAGAACGCATATTGTGTTTGAAACAGATTATAAGTAATTTTGTTATATACGTTAATATTCTTGATTTTCGCGGCTTTTTCCGACATTCTTTGCATTTGTCCAGCGGAGTTTTAGGCGACCAATATTGATAATCAGTCCAACAATGCCACACATCTTCACGCTTAACTCCTCTGTCCCTTGCATCTTGAATTGCAACCTAGTGAAAAAATGAACAAAAAAATGGCAGAAGTTGTTATTTTTTTTAATTGAACGAACATTGAGGTGTTAAAAGTTATTTTTGGCAACTGACCTGAGTAGTAGAGTATAATTTATTCATGACGGCTATTATATGATTTTCAGATGTGTCATGCAAATTTTTCAGATTCTGCTGGAACTTATCTGCGAAGACTATCTGTAAGTATAGAAAGTGATGATAAACTTGGCCTGAAATATTATTTTAAATTTCACTGTTTAATTTTCCGTATTCTTGCTGTCTTTGAAGTATGTAAATCTGAGTCAAATTTATTTTTTGCACTGCTTTGAAAATAGTATGACGAATTACATATTTTCAAAATGCCAACAAAATTGGCAGTTAAATTTCTCCTAATGTTTATGATAAGTTGTGTGAATTTAAACGCACTGTCTAGTGTTACAGAATTTTCCGTCTTGGCTTATTTTTAGGAAATGTCCGTACCTACGAAAACTTAAAAATTTAACTATAATTTGTCAAATGTAATTCACTTCTCCTGGACCCAAAATTCTAAAAGTTCCAAACTGAAAGTCATAATATTTTCACATTATTAAAAACTATTCTAATATTATTCAATTTCTATTATTTTTTATTCAAAGTTATTGTATACTCTGAACCATTTGATTTTTAGAGTGTTGAATTTAAAAAGATTCGGCTAGGTGAATTTTTTTATTTTGTGAATTTCGCTTGGTGATATGTATGTTCAATATTAAATATATGAATTAATTATTCAATGTGGTAACTGATACACTGTTCAAAATTCGCGCAGTTAGCGGCAACTTTATTCCATATGGTCGAAATTTTATAGGTTCTAATCGGCGTTACGTTACCGGAGATTTTTTAACAGCGTAATTTCTATAAAATTGTGATTAACTTACCTCAAAAGCACAAAAAACCACTAAGGAGATTATCGCACAATTCATGATTGAATAATTCGTAATTAACTTCTACTTCCAGGCTAAGATAAACCAGAAGTATTTTGTCTTAATCTGTAAAGTTGATTTCTTATGATGAAAAGATAACACATGGAATATTTATTTAATTGTCGTAAGAGTAGTTGATAAGAGAAGAGTTGGGGAAGAATTACGAAATTATCATGATGATTTGAAGCCTCACGGAAGGTAACGTTGAATCAATAAATATCTTATCTGTTGAAATCTTTATTTTTCGGTTCTAATATCAATCTTCACTGTATTGAAAAATAGACAAGATTTTCGACCAATAATGACTCTCAGTGAAGGAAATCTGCGAAAGAAATGTTAAGCTACATTCAATTTAGAATTTAGTTTTTCATTTTGTTATAGTTTAGGACAAAAATATGATATTTACTTTATTAAAGTTTTAATGCTTTATGCAGATTTAATGCAGATTTAATGCTTTCACGATGATTCATTATAGTGAAAGCCGAAACATCTCCTTTTACTATAATGAATCATCGTGAAAGCATTAAATCTGTTATTAGAGTTTCTGAATGTTTGCAATGCATGTCTGGGCAGACGGATGAACTGTATTTGCATTCACTTTTTGCATTTTTTCATAAAAAATAACAATGAATTGTACAAATTTTACACTATGGGCCATCCATAAATTTTCACTTTATTTTTTGCCCTTCTCCACCCTAGGAAACATAATTTTCCCAAATATTTACATCACTGTTTCATCAAGTAAAATGTAGCTAACGGAAAATATGATTAAAAATTCAAGTATGTTTCAAAATAAAATAAAAGGAAATAAAACCATTTGAAATGCAAAACCAATGAACTATAATCCTGGCGAAAATTAATACGTATCAAAATATACTGCACTTCGTAGAAAATATATCTATAGAAACATTTGTCAAATCTCTAGAAATCTTCGAAATACCAGAACATTATTTTGAATAGTAAACTTTGACTCATAAACTCTGGCTGAAATTCGTACCCCAAACTTTGGATGCGTTTTTCTCGAAACCGTGTTTTTTGCCATTGCGACAGAGGTTTCTCGAAAACCACTTATCCGATTTGGATCAAATTTTTTAAGTGTATTTTTGGATAGATTATCTCTTTTCGTATATGGGGATTTTTCTCATAACTTCCGGAAAAGAAAAGTTATTAAAAATAGAAAAACATGCAAAAAAGGGCGTCATTTTGTCAAAAATGAAAAAAAAATCCCCATGTATGACGATAGCCAGTCTATTCGTGTTCATTAATCTTGTTCGACTTTTTGTTTCGGATTAGCTATGGTTAGCTATGTCAACAATTTTGACATAATCAAAAATAATTTTATACCAAACTTGTAGAAAACATTTCTCCCAACAAAACAAGAGAAAGAAAAGCTAAATTCGTTGATAACTTTTTGAAATATTCAATGCCAAAAATTCTGAATTTCACAGTGGCGTAGTCCCTTAAATCATTTGAAATCTTTGAAATTATTTGAAATCTATTGAAATCTTGTAAAATCCCCAGAAAGCTTTGAAATCCCATAAAATTTCTTGTAATTGAATTGAATTGAATTTCTTTTATAACCTATAGTTCTCTAGAAATCCGTTGAATCCCCAAAAATTTCTGGAAATCATATGAAATCCCTTGGAATATTCGAAATCCATTAAAAACATTGAGAAACACTTAAAATCTCTGAAAATCCTACAAAACTTTTTGAAATACCTTAAAATGCTTCGAAATTCCTTGAAAATGAATTTATTTTCCTTCATTCCTTATTTTTTTTCTAAATATCCGTTGGAATCCCTTAAACTTCCTTGATATCCTATGAAATCTTATGAAATTCTTTACAAACTTCTGATATCCCTTGGAATATTTCAAATGCTGTGAAAATACATTAAAATCCTTTGATATCCTATTAGTATTTCTGAAATCCCTTGAAATTTGATTTTATTTCATCCTATAAAATTTGCAAAGTCGTTTGTAATCCATGGCAATTTCTCCAATCTTTTACAACCCCTTGAAATCTGTTGAAATTCAGTGAAATCCTTCAAAATATCTGAGAAGCTTTCAAATCTGTTGAAATTATTTAAAACTCTTGAAACCCTCTCTTATCCCTGGAAATCTCGGTAGTCTTTAAAAATCCGTTGAAACCCCTTGAAATCTTTGAGATCCTCTCAAATCTCTTAAAATCTTCGAAATGCATACTCTGAAAATTCCTTGAAATGCTTTGATATCTTCAGAATCTCTTAAGAATAATTGAGATCTGATTAAACCCTGTTGAAATCCCTGGAAATCTGTCCAAGCTTGTGAAATATTTTGAAATCCTTTCGTATCTTTTAAAGCACTCTCAAACTTAAACCTTTGTTATCCCGCAAAATTTTTGGAAACCTTTGAAATCCTCTGAAATTTTGTAAAATTCTTTGAAATTTTCAAACGAAATTTTTAGTAGATATCAAATATATTTAAAATTCACCTAATACAATTTTTTAATTACACACAAATTCAAAAAGTATATCATTTTTAAAATTATGAATTTTATCGAAAAGAGATTCAAAAGTTATGATTGCGATTTTTAGTAGCTGTCAACAAGATTTATAAATGATCTTAATGACATTTTTCTATTGAATACAATTTTCAAAATTTCTCGGGTTTTTATTTTTTTCAAAATCTACCAAAAACTATCTTTTAGCTGATCCACTTTAAGCGTAGTTTTTAGTAGATTCAAAATATGTTTTTATTTAAATATGTATTCTTTACGATATTCAATTATTATAAAGACTTATCAGAGATTAAGTAAACTTCCTTTTGTTACTTCTTCTCATTCGGTCTGAATTATCTTTTTTCGAACAGGCCTAAAATTTGTCAAGTGGAAAATCAATTTTGAGTTCCGATTAATAATTGTATTTCGTGAGGCGCTTGAATAAAAGTTTTCAATTCGAGCTACAATATTTACGAAGGATACAAAATATAATAAACGAAAATAAGAACGGAAAAAATCGAAACGAATATAAATCTCATAAATTTTCAGCAGAAAAATCTTGTATTATTAATTTTTATCATCATTAAAACTTCTACGATTCTGATTTAGAATCATAAAATGTTTATGGAAAGTTAGAAATGAGTTTAATTTTTGAGGACACAAGCTCTACACTGTTCAGCTTTGAACCATAAGTTTCAAAACATTTGTTTTTTATTCTCTTAACACGGAACTTTGCAAATTTTTAAATGTACAAATTTTTTGTGTAGGAGTGGAATTTTTGTAACATGAAAGTTTCTAAATCGGATTTGTTCAATTTTCAATTGCTCTAAGATTAAAGCCTTTAGGTTATTTTTGAAATGGTTACCATCTTCCATATTTTATTTTTAAATAGTGTTTAAACTAGAAGTCCTCAAAATAAAACTTAATAAAATTAGGTAGCTTGCAGTCAGTAGTAAATTGTAAAATTGTTAGTTTGAGCTTAAGACGAAGAAATTTTAAATGTTGTAACATTAAATTTTCTAGTTTACAAGCTCACAATTCAGAGAAGTTTCGCTTTCAATGATGTCACTTGTAGTTGGGTTTTGAATTATCAAAATAAAACATTTCTTAGGTTTGAATATTTTTTGAAGCGAGGAATGACCAAGACTTTTCTCTTCTATTTTTATTGGCCACCCTGAAGTATTGCCATATTTATAATTCTACCATCAGTACAAACTTTTCGTGAGCGTAGGGTGCGAACAATTTTTAAGGCCAACTTTGTAAAATAAAATATGAACTAAATATATTACTGAAACACTGTAATTATAGTTGGATAATCTCAATATGAAGACAATTTTTAGGTCAAATCCCTGAGCCTAAATTTATTACATTGGTTGTAAAGTATTGAATTAAAAAGCCTCTCGAAAAACGTTTGGAGGCGAGAACAATTGAAATTACTATATTGGCATTAGCGAAGGAATTAGTTAGGAGGGATTTAATAAACGTAGTAAATTGCGTGACTTAATTTATGAATAGTTCCTTAATATTTTCATAATGATGTTGCTAGCAATAAATAAATCTATATAATAAGTTGACTTAATATGATCTATCCAAGAATCCTAAAGTAGCGAATGGTTCAACAGAGAAAGTTCCAGGTCTACTAAAATATCAAAAATCCGATTTTTTGCATAAAAAGTGTAATATGTTGCGAAATAATCGATGAATAAAAATTTCGTGGAAATTAGCACTAGAGATTCAGCTAACCGACTTATAGTATTCATAATACACTGTTAGAGTTACTCCAGTCTTTTTAGCAGTCGTCGTTAAGTTCAAGTTTTTGGACCAATCGGTGAAATAGCAGTGTAACTCCAGGTCGACTCATTTGCCAGAAAACATACATTTTTCATGATTTCTGAATCTGCTGTAAGTATCATGCAGTTTACAAAGTACAGATTATATAAGCACAGAAGTTATTGTACTTTTTCATGATAAAGATATAGGAAAAGCAGCTTTCGTTCGAGAATAATTCGCGATTTTTTACTTGGCGGCGATTCACTTCCGCAAATCATGATATTTTTTTGTTTATAGGGGAGTGGAATCAATGGTCGGCCACCAACCAATGATCGGCCATACATCAGCAATTGTCTGAGGAATAAGAGCGTCGTTTGATGAATAAGGTAAAATTCCCTCTCGATGTCGCGAAAATGAGCGCTGCAGTATATGGCAAGAAACAACACTCTTCAAACTAACCTCTACCAAGCTTTAGTTAAAACCTACGCTTAGTTTGCGTTTGCCATGTGTTTGAAGTGAGTATGTCGATAGTTTTCGAAAAAATGGAGGAAGAAGAGTTCCGTGCAGTGATAAAACAGTTTTACTTGAAAAATTGGATGACCGCGCAGATCAAAGCCGAGTTTGATGAAGCTTACGATGAGTCTGCTCCTCCAAATGAGGTCACCACATCGGATATGGTGGAAAAAATTTATCATAATTATATTTATGGAAGATCGCCGAACCAAGGTGAGTGAGATTTCTAAGGCTGTAGGTATCTCCACTGAACAAGTCTATAAAATCTCGCACAAAAAACAAGAGGTTAAGAAGGTGTGTGCAAGATGGGTGCCGTGATTGATGACTCCTGATCAAAAGCGCAACCAAAAGACGTTTCAGCGCAGTGTCTAGCGAAGATTTAATTGGAATCTGCAGGACTTTTTGCGTCGATTCGTGACTGTGGACAGAACCTGGATCCACCACTATACACCCGAGACAAAGCAGTAGTCGAAGCAGTGGGTACTGTCTGGCGAAGGTACGCCAAAGAAGGTGAAGACTTGTTTGTCAGCTGGGAAGGTGATGGCCACAGTATTTTGGGATTCTCAAGGAATTACCTTAATTGATTATTTGGAGAAGGGTAAAAATATAATGAGTACGTACTGTGTATCAATATTGGGCTGTTCGAAAGCCAAGCTGCGAGAAAACGGCCGCGATTGGCGCGCAAAGAAGTGCTGTTTCATCACGACAACGCAGCGGCTCACACCTCCGCAATCACAATGGCAAAAATACACGAGCTCGGCTCCGGAATAATTCCTCATCCACCCTATTCTCCAGGTATGGCTCCGTGCGACTTTTTTCTGTTCCTTAACTTGAAGACCTGGCTCGATGGGAAGAGATTCTTGTCCAGTCAAGGAGTAATCGATGCCGTAAATGAATATTTTGCAGACATCGAGAAATCTTACTTTTCTGAAGGAATGATCAAATTGGAATCTCGCTAGAATAAGTTTGTAAGCCTCGAAGGAAACTTTGTTGAGGAATAAAGGCAAACTTCAAGAAAATTTACTTGCTTTTTTACCAAACTTATCAAGCCAAACTCGTATATAATGAGGAGGTTAAATATCACACAATCTGGTACAAAAGTTTTGTTTCTAGTAATAGTTTGAAGTTGCTATGAACCAGAAATCGCTGGAATTTCATCGAATTTGATCGATTCACATTTTTTTTCTTTGTAATAAATTTTTTCTTATATATTGTTTTGTTCTGAAATTTCATTTGAAAAAAAAACAATTTTTTTTAAATGTTTCATTTTTTTCGTTAAGTACAAATTTAAATTTAAAGTCAAATATTTATGTACAAAGAAAATTCAAGTGGGTATAAAGTGATTTTAATATAATTCCGTGGAACAACCGAAATGTAAAAAAATCAGTTATTGAAAAAAAATTCTCCGATTATTTCTGTGCTTGTTGAGTAAAATACAAATGTTTCTTGGCCTCCCCCAACTCATTTCGTAACAAGTGATTAAAAAAATTAATTGATTAAAGATTATTTTGAAAATTAAAATAAAAGTTTCTACTTCCCAAATTAATTTTTATGCATATTCTATACATATATTTTGAAATGGAAAAATCATGAATCTACAATCTTCCGTATAACAACGATACTATAAAAGAAATAAGCAAGAAAATTAGCAATAAAGAAGAAGTACAAACCATAAAAAAAGATATTAGGTTCAACATTAGGTACATTTCCACAATGATTTAAACTTTAACAAAAAAACTGTTTTCCACTCTATGTCCTAATTTCTAATAATTTAAGAAATTCGAATGCTTCTTCTAATTATTGTATAATTGCTCAAAAATGTACAGCCTGAAATTTGTAAATTTTTACTATTGCATAAAATCTAAATTTTGTTGAATTTACTTTAATTATTATTTTGTGTAACTTGAACTTACAAACTGCACTAAGTTGGAAAGATTTCCTAACAGATTTGAAACTTTTACAGACATTTCCATCTCTCTGTGTTCCAATTTTTGTTAATCTCTTGAAATTATAGGAATTTTACAGCGTCAAAAAAAAATTATAAAAAAAGTTATAAGCAAAATATTTAAGAGACCTAATAATTCTTTAGCTTCATAATACAATAATAATATTAATAAAAATCACATTTAAATATCAAATATTGAAATTATACTATCACAATCTCTATCAGAAGAATCTTTATCAGAAAGTCTGTATCAGAATTATCTTATTAAAAAATTTATGATTTGTTTTGGGAAATTAAAAAATGTATTTGTGCATCTTTTCAAAATTATTATATATTTTTTTGTTTCATTATATCTATAATTGTTGGGAGATATAGGTCAATCACTTTGTTTCGAATCAGAAAGTATTTTTTATTCTCACATCAAGTTGGAATTATGTTAATTAAAACATTTTTACTGTAAAAGACAAATTTTTCAGGTATTATAAATGACCATAATTTCCTTACTTTCCAGTAAAGTGTATTCATATTATAGGTCAATCGATTCGTCCAGAATCAAGGATTCATTTTGGTCTTACATTAACTTTGAATTATATTAATAAAAAAAGTTTTAATGTGACTGAAATTTTTAAAGATATTTTAAATGGCCATAGCGTCCTTACTCTTTAATAAAATTTGATAATATTATGGACTAATCGATTCGTCTCGAGGCTAGGAATCTTTCATATACTTGCATTAACTTCGAATTATGTTGATGAAAAAAGTTTTGCTACAAAAAAACCCATTTCTAAAATATTATAAAATGTTGGAAAAATTGAAGTAATTATTTTCGGAACTCTTTCGATCCCTTTTGAGATATTAGTTGTGAAAATAAGCCCTTCAAATTTCTTTAATTTTCTGCAATCGTCTTCAAGTTATCGTATTCACAGGAAAGTGTGACATCCACGCACAAATCCACAAACATCAACACACATCCGGACAATTGCTTAGAACATTGTATTAGACATATTTCAATTGAGAAACGTTTAATTAAACAAATTAAAATTTTTTCGAAATTGTTACCATTACAAAGTTTCCTCTAGAGGAAACAAAAAGGTAAAAAAATATAATTTTTTCTCCTAAAATTACCTACAAAATCGTCTTCAACCTTTTTTTGACAAAATTCATGGTTTTTCTTTCAAACGTCGAAAATGCTTTTGAAAAATCGAAAATTCAAATTATCAGCCAAACAACGCAAGATATAAAAAAAAGTTTGGAGAGAAAATTGTTCCTTTTGAAAAGACCTATAAATTTTTTTGGAACTATTTTTTGTTAAAACTCACCGCTTTCCCATTAAACAAGGAAATGCTATTGACAAATCAAAAATTCTAATTTTTGTTATATAATTTATTAGTGGATTATATAAGCACATATGAAAAAGCGAGAACGAAGCGCGAGTATTGTCATGATAAGAATGTGTTTCGTAAGTTCAGTAGAGCCTTAAGTCAATTAATTTTTTCTTATCTAGAATCAAAGCATTTTTAACTATTTCTATAGAAGTAGATGTTTCGATAGTTTTGTAACATTTGCAAGTAAGCGTTAATGTTTGTATCTGTCTGTTTGACAGATATTTTATTTCTGCTGCCACGTAGTCTACACACATTGTAAATTTCAACACATTCTAATGATTGACGTGTCAGAGTATAGTTGCGTGATCGAGTAGGGATTTGATATATAGGAGTAAATATTCTCCGAACTTGTCAGTCACGTACACCAAATCTGCTGGAAAAAATGAAGAACCTTATTGGAAATATACTCCTAGGATTCGTGGTTCTGTTCAATCTCGTTGGTAAGTTCCAATTTCAAGTCATTTATATTCTTTAGAAGGTTAATTACGAATTTCGTTTTCTTTCCAAATTAATTGTTTTTGTAAGATTGTAAACTTAGATAAGCATTGAAAGGACTAGCTGATAGAGTAAGTGATCTTTTATCATCAAATTTTTAAACATATGTATATGATATTGATTAATTATCCGAAATTGTGGAAATGACTAAAATGTGTGTAGTCATTTTTCTATAATGAAATAGACTGTAAGGATTAGTCAGCTTAAGGGGAATTAGGTAGTGGGTGGTAGGA
>JAUMHM010023714.1:0-13156 GCA_032362435.1 Melikaiella ostensackeni
ACCCACTAGTATCGAATTTCACGCGAGTATATAATAATTCCGCCATTTTAGCCGCCATATTGGATCCGCCATTTATGATTTTGGATTTTTTACATCAAATTCGAAATCAGCGACCTCGAAAACTCTCATATACTAATTCTCATGAGAATCAGACGAAATCTTGACTTTTGGCCACTGAATCGTTTTTGCTGGCCCACAGTGCACGGGGGCTAGGTATTAAGTATAGGTGCTTCTACAGTCGTAATAGGATGTGGAGCATGGCGGTGGCGGCGGCGGTGGCAGTGTGGGTTAGGGTGGGTATTAGGGCGGAGCAAAAGAAACTTATGTATTTTTTTCAATTTTGCAGGGAATCAAAAAGTTGTAGTTTGGTGCCCAGATTTCCCACAAAAAGTTATGGGTAAAAAAAATATCTTATGTTCGCGCATCCACGATGAAACTCAAAATAATGAATAATAGCGAATTTTCTATTATTTTGGTACGAAATATATTTTCTAATAGATAAAAAGGGTTCTAAAAATTAGTATCTATAACTGTGATTATCCTCCGAAAACTATTCAGAAATAAAAAAATCTTTATAAGTAGTAAATTGCTAATAAAGTTAAAAAAAGGATATAATTCGTTAAATGATATTTTTCTTAATGGTATGTTACTACTTCTACCCACAATTATTCTCCGAGAGCTACGCAGCAATACACAAATTCTTACACATCGTAAATTGTCATTAAATTTAAATTTTAATAAATTATATGAAATCATAACTTTTCACTATTCAAGACTGCTATTTGTAAATACACTCAACTCTCGATTTAGTTTGAGCCTGAGGCATTGCCTTGATGACCGTGACTCCGTTCCAAGGATTTCTATGATGTAAACAAGTCAGGGCCGTATGAACCATTTCCAGTAGGAATACATAATATTAATTAACTGTATTTTGTACATATGGAGACTTTTGTTATCATAAAGGATGGGTCTTTTCTAATAATGAAGACTAATTAATGAAAAGAGAATTTTCTGCATGTATTTGAAAATAAATGCGAAATATGCATGTGAGTGTTCGAACTGCCCGCTTAGTGTTTACGGCACTGCGTAATTGTGTCGCGTTGACCGCGCCTTTTTCCCTGCTCCCCGAAATCCCTCAAGAGTGCGAGCCAGCAGAATTCTCGGAAGACCATAAGCCGAGGGCAAATAAATCAAGTGTTGAGTGTATTTTAGTTTGATATCATGAAAAAGGTTTCTGAATCATTCTATTAATGGATGGTCGTTTATGGCAAAAATATTTGCTACTTGGAACAATACTGACCGAGGGGAGGGAATTGATTTTTTCACATTTATTATATATTATATTATATATATATATATATTTTTTATATTTATATATAATATTTGACCTTCGGAACTGTAGTAGACAGCATTTTTATTTATTTTTATTGAGAGAGTCAAAAATAGCCAATGTTAAAAAAAAAATTCACGCCCCACCCTATTTCTAATTTGAACTATTTTCAAAACAGGAAAGTATTGAATTTGAAATTAATTATATTTATAAAGGATGAATGTTTTTATGCAGCATTATGCATTCTTGCGTCCATTTACATACAAATCTAAGATTCTAATTTAATTTCATTAATTCAATTTAATTCTACCTTCCCTGAAGATCACGAGATCTTGCAGTTGGTGGGAGGGCTTAAGGATCTAATCGAACCAGAGACCTGGAGAAGAAGAACTAGAGGGACCATATCGTTAGGTATGGCTGCTCCAGGGAACTGAAGGACTCTAGTCTGCGGAAATTGATCTAAGGAGTTGTCCTTCCAGAGGTTAATAGCGAAGCCACCCGGAATATGGAGGGCATGAGTTCGCATGCTCCCAAGCCAAGATGTAATCACCGTGTCGAGGGCTGAATGGCACTGGGGTTACAAAATCCTCTGATAACCCGACTTGTCCTCCTCAATCGAGGCAGACATCATCATCGATCAACATCGAGTCCCTTAGTATGTAGACCCTCCCCCTGCGAGCGGGGCTCTGCAGGGAGTGTTCTTTATTTTCCTAGCTACCCATCGCCTAAGGTCGACGGCTCCACAGGAGCCATCTCTCCAGATGCGGTGGAGAAGTTCACCATCGAAGACAACAATCAATTTGCCCCGGTGGAAGAAAAATTGACTGGGCTTTCTGTAAAGAGGAAAACCGTTATGGTGCCCACGAAAAAAAAGCCCGTCAAGTGTGGCGTGCCAAGTCAGCTAGTAAGCTGGATAGGGAGAATGCTGCGTCAGATGCGTCTCGAAACCAGGTGGGGTGAAGGTCTGTTCAAGGATGACTTTGTTATCCTAGCCAGGGGGCTCATCTAGATGCATTGATGAGTATAACAAGGTCAGCGCTACTCATCGTAGAGATCAATCGCGACAATTTGGGGCTCTCAGTGAATCCGGAAAAGACCCACTTGATCATTTTCACGAGAAAGTACAAAATACCGAAAGTCGACGCAGAAGATTCGTCACGGAATTTTGGATGTGTAGAAGAGCTTATGGTCTGAAATGGGGCTTAGGGCCTAAAATGATTGCCTGGCTCTACTTTGCTGTTCTAAAAGCAACGCTTGTATACGCGGCCGTGGTTTGGTGGCCAAGGACAACACATAAAACGATGCAGGATAGACTGCGACGATTGCAAACGCTAACGTTCAGGGAATTGACGGGAGCAATGAGGACTACGTCCACGGTGGCGATAGGCTACATGCTCTGCGAGGAGCCCCTACACTTTGCGATAATCGGCGGAGCGACTTGTGCGTCGGGCCGACTGGCAAGAGCTGACAGATGGACTTGGGGGACTAAATACACTAGGCTCTCAAGTGACATCAGTACACTGCCAAGACTAGTAATGAGGCAAGACAGAATAACTAAACGCTTCAACTTCACCAAGGCTTTCCGCGTTGTCATCCCAAACAAGATGTGTGGAAGGCAAATGGTATCCCGCATTTCCGGGGGCGAATTTGGTACACAGATGGCTCTAAAGGAGAAGGGGCGTCAGGAGCAGGAATTCATGGCAGTGCAGGAAGGAGGGAGGTGGGATTCCCACTCGGACGACATGCCATCGCCTTTCAGGCAGGGGTCTTGGCTGTTCTCCGCTGCGCTGAGATACTCACAGAAGAAGACGCGACTAGCAGGCAGATTACAATCTGCTCAGACAGCCAAGCGAAGTTAACTGCAGTTGCGAGAAACAGACATAATATCAGAGCCGGTTTGGAAATGCGAAAAGGCATTAAACCAATTGGCATAGAAGAATAACGTGACCCTCATATTGGTTCCTGGTCATACAGGGATCAGAGGTAGCGAAAAAGTAGACCAGCTGGCGAAGAGAGATGCAGTAAGTGAATATATAGGCACAATCATTCAAACTATTACAAGCACAAAATAGGTCTAAGTTCCACGACAGAGCGGAGGAAATGCGGTAGGGATGACGAGACATCCCTGCATGTCCTATGTCAGTGCCCGGCACTAGCCACGCTCAGGCAGCGAATCTTCAGGGCTCATTTCATAGAATCCGAGAAAATTACAACGCAAACAGTGGTGGACATCTTGGGCTTCATCAATAGGTCTATAGCCGACCACTAGAAGCAAACTCTTAAGGGTGTGGCACAATGGGCTTTATAGCCTGAGCGCCAGGGGGTGTCCCTATCGCCCCCCCGCTTGTCTATAAACTAAATTAAACTAATTTAATTCTTCTTTAATTCTAGAAATTCAAATGAAATTCTATTTAATTCAAAATTAATTCTAGTTCATATAAATAGAAATCTAATTTTTCAAATAGAATCCTAACAATTAAAAGCAATTTAAATATATTTCTTGTTAATTCAAGTGGAATTTAAAAAAATGATAATTCGATTCAAGCAGTTAAAAGTGAATTCTACTTGATTTAAATTTTATTCTAGTTAATTTAAGTGTAAATCTAGTTAATTTTAATTGAATTATAGTCGATTGTGTACACGGAGAAAACATTCAGGAAAACTTCCACCATGCTGTATGGATATGACGGAACGTATGACAAATAAGAAAATTCTTACGCAAAATTTGTGGGAGATTTATCCATAAATGTAGTGTAATCGTTGCCATGAGTATGGTAACCTAATTTTGAAATGAACATTTCTTCAATTTTGAAATGACCGTTTTGAAAGTTAGAAATTCAGAATCTACAGGTTTCGGCCATTTCAGATGTATAAAATTTTTCTTGAAATATTCAAAATTGGAATAAATGTAATGTATCTCGTAAACGGAATGACAATGCCAACACAGACATCATTTTTGGATTTAGCTTAAGAATTATATAGTATATGATTCATAATGGTAAAACATAATATATAATGAAGAAATTCATGAATGAATATCAATAAGTAATGTTAATAATTTGAAAGAATAGTGTCGGCCAGTGAGGTGGCAAGGTCAGCGATGCTTGAGCCGAGCTCGAGGCAGCCGTTACCGTCAAGTATGGTAAAAATCTGCCTAATTCTGTAAGTTTCTATCTTTCCTATTTGGCAGTCGCGAGATCGCTCTGGTTACTCAGTATCACTATATTATAAAGTAACTCTTTTCCCTTTTTTGCATTAACATACCTTATTCTCGCTTAATAAATATCTTACCAACGTAAGGTACGTCGTACCTTATTTGTCACTCATCCCGTCATATCTATATAATATGGTAAAAGTTCCCCCAAGTGTTTTCTTCATGCAATTAAAATTCAGTTCAGTTGAAATTCCCAAACTCGAACCTTTTCTGTTAAAATTATTATTATTCAGGGCAGATTCCAAGGAAATTGTTACACTCCACGCCGGACGAGTGGCCTGTCGCGCTAACTAAGAAAAAAGTCATCAGAGTCCAAATTTTGGAAGAAAGCGGAAATTTGTAGAGAGAAGTACTGACATTGTTTTTAAGGCTAGTGAGTTTCCGAAGAGAATTTATAACGAATAATCCTTTAAAATATATTTTAAATACTAAAATGAATATAGACTTGTTTAACTTATGTTTTATTATTCAATATTAACTATTTCAATAACAAATTTTAACACCGCCCAAAATCGAGATTTAACACTGCAATTTGATATTTTTTTTACTCTTGAATGTGATTAAATCAAATTGCTGATTTTAAATTCAAATATTAACTTCAAATAAAATTCTAATAATTCCAATAGATTCTGAATTGATTCAAGTAGAATTCTAGTCAATTTTAAATATAATTATAGTAATTCAAATTGAATTATTGCAATTCGAACGGAATTCTAGTAAATTCAAAATTATATTGATTCAAAAGTTCATATAACTGAATTGATATTAAACTAAAATATGTACAAAAAGCAGTCTTGAATACCCGTGCAGAAATTTTCTCATCTTTCCCTATTTGGAGGTGGGTTTTGATGGAGCCCCTATCAGAAGTTATAGCTCAGAAAAAACTGATGTGAGCTCTGTCAGTCTCTAGTGAGAAATTCCATGCTTCGTATAGGTACGGCGAATCTATCTGTATCTAATAGGGTTCCGACCAGAATTTCTAGTCCGGAATATCAAGCTGAAAATTTTTTTTTTTAGAACAATGCCAAATTTATTTTTCTGGAATGAATTTTCGTGAAATAACAAAATTTTTCAAAATTTATGTACTAAAATTGAAAAAATTGAATAAAGTTTTCTTTTATTACTACTTTTTTTCATTTAATTCCAATATCGAAAACCCCGTTTCCTTCTGTTTGTAATTTCGTATGTTCTAACAAGCCCTCAGAAAATAGTAAAAATTAATTTCCTTACTCTAAACGATATTTCACTGAAGTAAAATTTTTATGAATATCAACTTTGTGATGTTTTCTGAATGTTCAAATTTAAGGAAATAATTTAGAATGTTTGAATAAATATATGATTTTTTAAATTTTATGCTTAAAATTTATTTTGCGAAAAAATACTAGGTTCAGTAATAAATTTTAAATTTCCTTATCCACAGAACGTTAAGTATTTGAAAATTAAACTTCACTAGTAATTTAAATTGCCGCCTGAATGCTGCGCGCCACAGGCGACGCACATTGACTGACGCCATGATAGAAGTTTGCTGCCAGCTTGCCACATGAACACTTTTCCGTAAAAGATGACAATCTCTAACATTTGACTAGTTATTTGTTAAAGTTTTGAGTGTGGATGCATATTGCGTATATGAGAATATATCAAATTTTGTAAAAGTGAAGGAATCAAATTTTTGAACGCTGACAAATAGTAGTGAAATTATGTAGTCCCAATCTCAACCTCTCATCGTCAATGTTCTGTAGAAAATATAGTGCAAAAGTAAATTTATAAACATCAGTCTGAAGAGTTTCACGTGTTTTAAGTGTGCAAATGTAAAAAATGTAATTGCTTCAAATAATGTTAGATTGTTAAAGATTCGGATGTGATGTGGAAGGTGGAATTTATATGCATGATTTACAGGGCATTAATCATACTGCATACATTTTGGAATTGTTTGCAGACCTACTTATACTAGATTTACTTATGCTAGATCGGATTTACATATTATCAGATAATTTCTAATTATATGTCAATCTAATCTAGTTTCAGTGAACAAATACCCCCGTAGGAGCTTTGCAGGGGCCTTTCTTTTTAGTTGGGTTGTGGAAGGGCGACCTTCACTAGAACACTAACAGAAAGTCCGGTAGGGCCACATCGACAAAAGAGGGTCGGGACAAGCCTACACCTGGCAAGCCTCCCCACGACAAGGCTCCACAAGTCAGGTCCTCCCAGGACATCACCTCCCACAAAAACTAGTCTCCACACGTCATGTCTTCCCACTCGCTTGAGGCTTCCCTGGGCAACCCTCAACAGAAAGGAAAGATCCCCCCAGAGCAAGTCCACTCAACAAGGGCACTCGAGTTCATATCATCTTGCGCATGACTTCCCAAAGTATAAACACATCTTTGGGTTCAGGCTATATCGGACAGTTCTTCCCACAGGGTCTTGGCAATTTTGGACATCACTCCCCAAAGTGAAAGAGAATGCTAAGTAGCTGTCTGGCAATATCAGGCGAGTCTTCCCAGAGGGTGGCAATTTTGGGCACCACTCCCCAAAGTGACAAAATGCTAAATACTTGCCTGGCAATATTGGGCAAGTCTTCCCACGGGGTGGCAATTTTGGACGTCACTCACTAAAGTGAAAAAAAATGAGAAGTAGCTGCCTGGCAATATCGGACAGGTCTTCCCACAAGGTGGAAATTTTGGACATCACTACCCAAAGTGAAAAAAACGCAGAGTAGCTACCTGGAAATATGGGGCAGGTCTTCCCACAGGGTGGCAATTTTGGAGATCACTCCCTAAAGTAAAAAATGCAAAGTAGCTGCCTGGCGATATCGGACAGGTCTTCCCACAGGGTGGCAATTTTGGACGTCACTCCCCAAAGTAAAAAAACGCAGAGTAGCTGCCTGGCGATATCAGGCAAGTCTATCCACAGGGATTTTGGACATCACTTCAATTAAAAAGCTCATCGGTCATGGCACATTCTGACACTATAAAAAAGTGAATTTTATAATGTCCATACTGTGCCATTCCAAAAAACCTTTTTTAACACAGTGTGCGTAAAATGCGTTTTTACACACCCATATTAGTGCGCGAAATTGAAGTAAATAACACTAGTTCTACGCACTAATATGTGTGTGCAAAAACGCATTTTCACGCAACTATGTCAAAAAATATCGTATGCAACATGTGCGTACGATTTACCCACTAGCGGTGAACGCGTGTGTAAATCCGCATTTTACGCACATGTGCATAATATAATATTCAATTACTGCTCAATTAAATAATTAATTCCATCAAAATGTACTTCAGTGTGTTCTTTCTTACATATGATTAATAAGCTTCATAATAAATTTCATTTTTCTTAAGATTTAAAGAGGGTATAGTCTCATTATAACTTTGAACATCATTTCCTCAGTTTGACAATCAATAGACGGCGTATCCTAAGACTCATGCGACGAAATGTAAATATAACACTATTTCCTTTCTCAATTTTTTCTGCAGCTAATAATCATGTGGCCTGCGATTCTTGCAGGACCGGGAAGCCGGAAAAAATTATGATCCCGTGCGGACATTCAGTTTGCATGAAATACATCAAGAACATTTGCGCAATCTATAGAATCAGTGTTGCAAGACTTGTTAAATACGCCTCAATTCAACTGTTCTTAAGCTTTAAATAAATATACCCAAACCAAAAAAAAAAGATTTCATTTTTTAGAAACAGCATCCTTCTAATAGCGCACAGTGCAGCGAAATAAAAGAGTAGGGTTCAACAAATTACAGAGCCTACATTCCTTGGCTCATTTCGCTATTTTTTCATTTGATTGAAGCTAATTAAATTCTAAAAAAGCTTGTTGAACGGGCTTTCAAAAATATAATCTTTCAAACTCCTTATTTGAGTTTCAAAATGCAAAAAAAACAAATACAAGATTGACATTCCCTGATGATCGTAGACGAAGTTTCTTCACTTTCTTAATTGTTAAAGAAATATTGATGAAGTAAACTGATTTTTGTTGGGTTTTGAGGCCTGATAGAATTTTTTATCTTGACCTTCTTGTCGAATCATGCAAATTTAATGTCTTATTACAACAAAATACTGGAAGATTAGATTTTTTATTGTTGTGAACGAATATCATAGACAAATTCAATAAAGCAATGCTTTTGAATGCATGAGTGATATTCAAAATTGCCTCTCGGTGGGAAGACTTGCCCAATATTGCCAGATAAATAATTAGCATTTTTTTACTTTGGGGTGTGATGTCCGAAATCGCCACCTCGTGGGATGAATTGACCAATATTGGTGGGCGACTACTAATCATTATTTCACTTGAGGGAGTGATGTCCAAAATTGTCAACTTGTGGGAAGACCTGCCCGTTATTGCCAGACAGCTACTTCGAGTTTTTTCACATTGGCAAATTATGTCCAAAAATTTTAATCTGTGGAAAGACCTGTCTGATATTGTCAGACAGCTACATTGCATTTTTTTCACTTTGCGGAGTGAAGTCCAAAATTGCCACCCTGTGGGAAGACCGGCCCGAAATGGCCAAGCAGCTATTTTGAGTTTCTTTCACTTCAGGAAGTGATGTTCAAAATCTCCACTTTGTGAGAAGACTTGACCAATATTGGTAGGCAACTTCTTATCATTTTTCACTTTGGGGAGTGATGTCCAAAATTGCTACCTTGTGGGAAAAATTGACCAATATTGGTAGGCAATTACTTATCACTTTTCCACATTGGCGAGTGATATCCAAAATTGTCAACCTGTGGGAAGACCTGCCCGATATTGCCAGGCAGTAACTTCGAGTTTTTTTCACTTTGAGGAGTGATGTCGAAAATTGCCAACCTGTGAGAAGACCGGCCGGATATAGCCAGGAAGCTAATTTGCGGTTTTTTCTCTTTGGGGAGTGATGTCCAAAATTTCCACCCTGTGGGAAGACCTGCCACATATTGACAGGCAGCTACTTCGAGATTTTTTCACTTTGGGGAGTGGTGTCCAAAATTGCCACCCGATATGGCTAGGCAGCTACTTTTAATTTTTTTCCACTTTGGGGAGTGGTGTCCAAAATTTCCACTACGTGGGAAGACATGCCCGATATTGCTAGGCAGCTATTTTGAGTCTTCTCTACTTTGGGGAATGATATCCAAAATTGCCATCCTGTGGGAAGACCGGCCCCAAATGACCAGGCTGCTATTTTGAGTTTCTTTCACTTTGGGGAGTGATGTCCAAAATTGCCGCCTTATGGGAAGACTAGACAAATCTTGTTAAGCAGCAACTTACCATTTTACACGTTGAGTCATGATGTCCAAAAAAGCCACCTCGTGGGAAGAATTGACCAATATTCTTAGACAACTACTTATCATTATTCAACATTCGGGGGTGATGTCCAAGAGTGCCACCCTGTGGGAAGACTTGCCCAATATTGCCAGGGACTACTTATCATTTTTTCACTTTGGGGAGTGATGTTCAAAAATGCCACTACGTGGGAAGACCTGCCCGATGTTGCCAGACAGCTACTTTGAGTTTTCTTCACTTTGTGGGGTGATATCCAAAATGTTCACCCTGTAGGAAGGGCCTGCCGAACATTGCCAGGCAGCTACTCTGAGCTTTTTTCACTTTAAGGAGTGATGTCCTAGATTGCCATCCTACGGGAATACTTGCCCAATATTGCCAAGCAATCACTAAGAATTTTTTCACTTCAGGGACTGATGTCCAAAACTGCTAATCTGTGGGAAGACCTGCCTGATATTGCCAGGCAGCTACTTTGAGGTTTCTCATTTTTGGAAGTAATGTCTCAAATTGGCAGCCTGTGCGAAAAACTGCTCGATATTGCCAGGCAGCTACTTTAAGTTTTTTCTTCTTTAGGAAAATGTTGAGGGAGTGATGTCATTAGGGAGTTACTTCAAGAAGTGATGTTCAAAAATGCCGTCCCGTGGGGAGACTTCCCTAATATTGTCAGGCAGCTATTGCACTTATTTTTTACTTTGGGAAATGATGTCTAAAATTTCCACACTGTGGGAAGACATGCCCGATATTACCAGGCAGCTACTTTGCATTTTTCTACTTTGGCGAGTGATATCCAAAATTTCTACTTTGTGCGAAGAACTACCTACTATCACCAGGCAGCTACTTTCAGTTTTTTCACTTCAGGGAGTGATGTCCAAGATTTCCACTCCATGTGCCCGATTTTGCCAGGCAATTACTAAAAATTTTTCCACTATGAGAAGTGATGTTCAAAAATGCCGTCCCGTGGGGAGACATCCCCAATATTGCCAGGCAGCTACTTCACTTATTTTTCACTTTGGGGAATGATGTCTAAAATTTCCATCCTGTGGAAATACTTGCCCGATATTGCCAGGCAGCTATAACGAGGTTCTTTACTTCGGGGAATGATGTCAAAAATTGCCACCTCGTGGGAAGAATTGACCAATATTGGTAGGCAACTACTTATTCCACATTCAGGAGTGATGTCCAAGAGTGGCACCCTGTGGGAAGACCTGCACGATGTTGCCTTGCAGATACTTTGCATTTTTTCACTTGGAGGAATAATGTCCAAAATTGCCACTCTGCGGGACGACCGACCTGAAATGGACAAGTAGCTATTTTTTGTTTCTTGACTTTGGGGAGAGATTTTCAGAATAGCCACCTTGTACGATGACTCGACCAATATTGGTAGGCAAGTTCTTTTCATTTTTCACTTCGAGGAGTGATGTCCAAAATTGCCACCTTGTGGGGAGAATTGACCAATATTGGTAGGCAATTATCACTCACGTTGGGAAGGGATGTCCAAAATTGTGAACCTGTGGGAAGACCTGCTCCATTTTTCCAGGAAGCTACTTTGAGTTTTCTTCACTTTGGGGAGTGAAGTCGGAAATCGCCAGCCTGTGAGAAGAGTGGCCGGATATAGCCAGGCAGCAACTCTGCAATTTTTTTACATTGGGGAGTGATGTCCAAAATTTTCATCTTGTGGGAAAACCTGCCTGATATTGCAAGGCAGCTATTTTAAGCTTTTTCACTTTGGGGAGTCATGTCCAAAAGAGCCACCCTGTAGAAAGAGCTGCACGATATTGCCTTGCAGCTACTTTGCATTTTCTCACTTGGGAGAGTGATGTCCAAAATTGCCAGTACGTGGGAAGACATGTCCGGTATTGCCAGGCAGCTATTTTGAGTTTTCTTTACTTTGGGGAATGATATCGAAAATTGCCATCCTGTGGGAAGACCGGCCCCAAATGGTCAGGCAGCAATTTTAAGCTTTTTCACTTTGGAGGGTCATGTCCAATATTGCCAACCTGCGGGAAGGCCTGCACGATATTGTCTTGCAGCTAGTTTGCATTTTTTCACTTGGGGGAGTGATGTTCCAAATTTGGACGCTGTGGGAAGACCGGCCCGAAATAGACAAGCAGCTATTTTGAGATTCTTTCACTTTAGGGAGAGATGTTAAAAATTGCCACCTTGTGAGAAGACTTGACCAATATTGGTAGGCAACTTCTCATCATTTTTCACTTTGGTGAGTAATGTCCAAAATTGCCACCTTATGGAAATAATTTACCAATATTGGTTGGCAATAACGTATCATTCTTTCACATTGGGGAGTGATGTCCAAAATTGTCAACCTGTGGGAAGACCTGTCTGATATTGCCGGACAGCTACTTTCAGCTTTTTAAATTTTGGGAGTCATGTCCAAAATTGCCACCCTGTGGGAAGACCTGCCGCTTATTGCCAGGCAGGAACATTGAGATTCTTTCACTTTGGGAAGTGGTTTTCAAAATTTCCACCCGATATGGCTAGGCAGCTACTTTTAGTTTTTTCGACTTTGGGGAGTAACAAACAAATTGCCACCCTGTGGCAAGACTATCCCAATTTTGCCAGGCAACTGCTTAGCATTTCCTCACTTTGGGGAGTGATGTCTAGAATTGCCATTGCATGGAAAGATCTGCCCGATGTTGCCAGGCAGCTACTTTGAGCTTTCTTTAATTTGGGGAGTGATATCGAAGATTGCCAGACAGTGGGAAGACCTGCCGGATAATGCCAGGCAGCCAATTTGAGTTTTTTTTTACTTTAAGGAGTGATGTCCTAGATTGCGATCCCATGGGAAGACTTGCCCAATATTGCCGGGCAATTCCTGAGAATTTTTTCACTTTATTGATTGATTTCCAATATTGCTAATCTGTAAGAAGACATGCCTGATATTGCCAGGCAGCTACTTTAAGGTTTTTTACTTTAGGAAGTAATGTCCCAAATGGTCACCCTGTGGGAAGAACTGTCCGATATTGCCAGGCAGCTACTTTGAGTTTTTTTTCCTTTATGAAAATATTTAGGGAGTGATGTCATTAGGGAGTTGCTTTGAGTTTTCTTCACTTTAGGAGTGACGTCCAAGATTGCCACTCCATGGAAAGCCCTGCGCAATATTGCGAGACAGTTACTAAGAATTTTTACACTTTGGTGAGGGATGTCTAAAATTACCACCCTGTGGGAAGACATGCTCGATATTTCCAGACAGCTACTCAGCCTATTTTCACTTTAGGGAGTGATGTCTAACATTGCCACCACATGCTATGTCCAAAATTGCCATCCTGTGGGAGGATCTACCCGATATTGCCAGGCAGTTACTTCTTATTTTCTTCACTTTGGGGAATGA
>JAUMHM010023737.1:0-16616 GCA_032362435.1 Melikaiella ostensackeni
GATAGTGTGATTTTTGATACTAAAATTTTTGGCTCTAAGAAAAGTCGGCTCCGGAGCTCTACTTTTTTTACTGTGTAACGAAGTTTTCGTAATCAGCGACTCGAAAATCTCTATATACAAACTTTTATAAGCATCACTCATTTTTACAAACATTCATACACTTTATTATCATTTACGCCCCCATTTTGGATAAGCCAATCTGAATTTTAAAAATCTGAGTTCAAATTCGTAATCAGCAATATCATGAACATAAAATAAAATGTTTTGCACCTCTCAAAGTTTGATTCACATAAAGCTCTGCAGTTATAAGGTTCATTTTTTCGCAAAAACCCAAAATACCCAAATTTGGTCGCCGATACAGCCGCCGCCCTTTGAATTCCAAAATTACGGCAGCAGATTCATATTCAGCGATACCTAAATCTTCGGTATCCCAAGTTTCATTAATATCAGTTATAACTTAACGCGGTTACAGATATTTGATCCCGTTCTTACCAAATTGCCCCACTGTGCGCCATCAAAATAGTAGTGGCTTCCAATTCTCATATTTCTTCTGTGTCAATTTAAAAAGGTTCTTTCAGTAAGTGCACTATCTGTTGCATTTACTTTTAAAAAATAGCAACTTTGACGTCGGTTGAAAATCACTATACTAGTGGAAAGGTGCCCGGTGTCCACAGTTCTTCCGCAGGGTGCCAAATAAATATCTAAGAAATTATTCCATAAAATGCAATATAGTCACTGAATATCTATGACTCTATTGTATTGACGTATTTTATAACAGCATTATTCACAGTAAACCTGTGGTGTGAAATTTGTTGTACCTCATTTTGAAGAATGAAAATTTTTATTGTGCCTTCATTTGTTTTCGTGTCCCAAAAATGTTGAAATTCTAAACTACACCGAATTCGGCGTACTTTTGAGGATCAGCGTTTTACAGTGTCCTTATCCACTTTGTGGCAAAAAGGTTTTTTGTTACTAAATGGAAAATAATATATAAGGCGTGTCTACCTCAATGAACAAAATTTCTTTGTTCCAGTTTTAATTACTCGAATAATTAAACTTTATTTCCAAACGTCAAATTTTTCTAGTTAATTTTAAAATAAACATCTATACGAGTTTGAACTTTTCTGATTCTCAATAGGCATCTTTCCCCTATATTAATTTTTGATACGTTGACATTATTTTTTCTATTTGGGAAGAATATTATATCCCAGTTAGCGTGTCAATGCCTCAGACATAAAATCAAATAAAAATGAAGATGTGTATTGCAAAGTGAGCGAAAAAAGGTCAAAATTTCAAATTAAATATTCGTGGAAAGGCAAATAAGTATACAAAAATAGGATACTTATCAGAAAAGGAATAAAAAACAGAAAGGGGGAATAAAGAAGCGAAATTTGCAGAGGGTTTAATAAAATAATTGTTGCTTAATTTCTCCATATGTATTAATTGAATTAAATTAAAATTTTCTGTTTCATTTCCGTACAAAATTGAGAATAATATATAAATCACGATTGCACAAGTAGAAGTTAACAATTCCACGAAATTTCAAATCAATTAATAGTGGGCGTAGATGTGAACCCGAGAGGAATTTATTTCAAGAATTAATGCGATGTGTAACATTTTTCACAAAGCAAGGCCATCTTAATTTTCTACTCTTAATCCAATTGGGCTCAATTCTTTGTTCAAATTGAAACATAACGAATGCATAGTTTTATCTTATCGTATTTATTATAACTTTAATTTTTATAAATTTTCTTTCTTAAAATTAATTAACAAGTTATTGTATTTCTAAGAAATGAGTCTTCTGGACCACACGAATCGTACTAGTCCCGAAAGTAGGTTAAAAGTCGACAGGACATGTGTAAATATTTTTATCTTGATAAAACTGACCATTTTTAATTAACGGGTATAGATTTCGCTGATTAATTTTTATATGCATCGAAACTCATGGTTTACTAAACGGGCATATTATCTGGTATTTCCAGGCCTGCGGGCCTTCGGCCTTTATTACGTACTTACAAAATAAATCAAGGGGCTTAAACCTTTGCTGAGTCGAGATTAAGCAATAACAGGTATCCGACGATGACTCAAAAAAGAGCTGGGAAATCTCAAGTCGATGCAATCATATAGCAACGTTATAATAATAAACTATATATCCGGATATTATAGCAGATTTATGGCAGAAAAAAATTTGTTAATCCTGCTAAAATATCCATCCTTTTAAGACAATCTCCGGCATACTAAATTAATATCACTTCAGTGCTGAAGTTCAGTCCTAAAAAAATACCTGTATGACTTTTATTTCACTACAGAGTTATTATAAATTCCTTTGCGACAAGTATTGTAAATCAAAGATTATTCTATAATTAAGAAGTATACTTCCAGTTTTTAAATATATTTACTTAAATTGTAAACATTATTTTTGAAGTATTTTCAAACTTGATTTCACGAATTGAAACACTCAAATTTGTATTCTTCGCGTACTTTGAAGCTACAAATAAAAATAATAATCTTCAAATTCATTCATTCACTTTGTCCGTATTGAAGCTTCTATGTTTCCGCTTGCTTTTCTCGTGTTATGTCTTGTGATTTTTTAAAAAGTTTTAATGCTTCAAGTTTGCATTCATTAATTTTGAAAGTTTCCGATTAAAAAGCATATTATTTTCAACGTTTTTAGGATAATTGAACTTTAAATGTTCACAATATTTAAAATTCTTCAATTTTGAACGACGAAACTGACAGTGATATTTTTTTCGGACAGAAATCACATTTTTTAGACAAAAAATCTTTCCAATCACTTTGAATGTCCCTTCATACTACATGATATAATAAATACCTGATAATAATTTCTATCATCTTTAAAATTTCCATGATTTCAATTTAAAGCTATAGTTTTGAATGCGCAATTTTAAAACAGTTTAATTTTTTAGGCCTTGAAACTAAAATTTGTTTGCTTTAAAAGCTTGAGTTCCAAAATATTTTATTTGAAATTTCTTAATTTTCGGAGGTTTCCAATTTTAAATTTCACTACTACTACTTTACTACTACTTTAAAAAGTTTTAATATCACAATTGAAGTTCGGATTCATTTAATTTTCAACGTTCCGTAGTAAAAAATTTTTCAATTTTGATGTTTCCCATTTAAAATTACTTTATTTTGAATGTTTTTTTAAGAATATTTCCATTTTAAAGGTTTATAATTGATATCTTTTTTATTTCAAACGGTGAAAATGACGGTGAATTTATTTTTTGATCAGAAAAATTTGTCAAACCAATTTTTATTTTAATTATAAGTTTTTTTATGTAAGGGATCTTTCATATATTACATAACACGTTTTTCTATTGTTTATATCGTCGTGTCCTTTCTAATTTCACGGCAATTTTATTATCGTCTTTATTTAAACAAAAGAAAAATGCGTTACGTAATATGTGAACGATCCCTAATAACAATTTAAAATTTTAGAATTTCAGAATCTTTGACTTTGAAATATTCAATTTTGTATACAATTTCAAACTGTCAAATTTTAATCGCTTCGAACTAAAAATTATTTAAATTCAAAAGTTTCCAGTTTTAAATTATTCAATTTTGAACGCTTTTAATCAGGAATAATAAAATTACAATTCCTCTGAATTATAAATGATCAAATTTTCAAAATTCGAATCTGAAATTATTCAATTTTGAATGTTTTGAAATTGTCCTATTTTCGAAAATTAATTTGAATTCATTCAATTTCGAGATTCTTCAATTCGAAATGGAATTGTTCAATTTTGAAAGTTTTGAATTAGAAATGATGTAATCTGAAGTCCTTGGTAATGAAATTGTCCAATTTTCAAAATTCTAGCCTGAAAATTTTAAATTTCGAGAGCTTCTGATTCAAAATTTTTAAGTTCCAGACGCTTTCAATTTCGAATTATTTGATTTATAACGTTTTTATTTAGAAATAATAAAAGTTCAATTTCTTTTCTGTCCATTCGAAATATTGTCGTTTTTTCAAAATTTTACCTCATCTAAATTTGTTTGATTTTGGAAAGTTTTCAATTTAAAATCGTTTAATATATATTTTAAATATATTCTCAATCAAACCTGAAGAGGACAAGAAATTTTATTGGTATTAATAGAGTTAAAAATCCCCAAAATAGATGACAGTTGAGAAATAAAGGACTTCTAGCCTTTAATTTTACATTATTAAAAGGTTTATAAATTGATTAACTAAAATTTTTTAATTTTAATTTTAAATACTTTGAATTGAGAAGAGCCTCGATGTGGGAAATGTCCAGAAAATTGTTTTTGTTTTTAGAGGCAACTCTGTAGTATGTTAGGTTTACATTGATAATTTGATTGCTAATAAGAAACTTTTAGCGCGTTACGCGCGCGAATCATATTGGCTTCTATTTAAATATCTTTCAAATTAAAAATTTGATTTAATTTATTTTCTATCATTCAGTAGTGTGCAAAATGATTTGGTGTCGAGTTTCGAGTTCAGACCTCGACAAACGAGGGAATGGGAAAAAAGAAATGAGAGTGAGTAATAAATGGAAAGGGGGAAAAAGAAATTAAAAGTGAAATTGGCAAACAAAAAAGGTTTTTGAGGAAAATGAAATGAAAATAGGGAGTCAAAACATTGAAATAAATGAAGTAATGAAATAAACTAAAAGTATAATTGGATCAGAAAAATAAGAAAATTAGTGAAAATAAAATGAGAAGAGGAATACATGGAGATCGAATCTCAAAAACATATTTAAAGAAGGGGTAGTGATAGAAAGGATGCACAGGAAAAATGACAAGAGTGAAATAAAGAGGGATGCATGCAAAATGGTACTCAGAAACATGGGGAGGTACAAATATAAAAAAATTAAATATCAGGACGACGAATCTTAAAGAGAAGAAAAATAGGAAATAAGGAAAACAAAACCCATACAATGAGGAAAGAATGAGAAGATAGTGGAGAAAACAAGAAATAAAACAAACAATAAAGGAAATAAGAGTTGGAGTATAGGGAAGTGTAAATCTAAAAAAGTAATAAAACAAGGCGAGGAATGCTAAACAAGGAAAAATAATTAGGAAATAAGAAAGGTACCTAATGAAAAAGAAATGAGAAGAAGAAAGTGGTATAAGATTGAAATACGCAGTCAAAATGAAATAAAAGTACAGAAGGAAAAGGAAGAAACAAAAACTAAAAAATGAGGAAAGAACAAGAGGAGAATGGAGGAAAAAATGCGGAACAAAAGACTAGGAACCGAAATATGTATTTATTTGAAGAAAAGGAGATAGTGAGTGGAATGAGAAAAAGGAAATGAATGAAGAAAAGTTGGAGATAACTTGAAAAGAAAATGAGGATAAGAATAAGCAGATGCGGAAATGTAATAAAAATGGAATGAAAAGGAAAAATTTGAAAGTAGGCAGGTTTCTGTAGACAAGGAATTAAGAAAAAGGAAAAGAAATAAAACACAAGGGAAATGGTATAAAGATAAATATTATGAAAATAAAGAAGGTCTATTGAAAAAGGAAATTACGTATTCAGAGAAGATGTAAAAATATAAAATGTAACTCGATTGCTAAATTGATATTGACTTAATCTCGTCTTTAACGGAAGTGCTGCAGAATATTGAAAAGTTTTTTATTTGAACAGCTCAGATAACGAATTCATCAAAACTGGATAACCTTAGGAAGACTCTAAGTGTCGAAATCTCATTGTTAATCTCTTTGGGGAAAAAAGTTGAGTCATTGATTTTCTTTCGTCTTCCTTCTATTAAGTTTAAATAACAGAAAACTCACTAGTAAAATTGAATATATCGTAGGAGGGACCACCTCCCCACGAATAAATTTCTCTGCTTGATTAATACTGAAGAGGAGGAAGGCGCCAAATAAAAATTTATGAGACATCGCAAATTCCAGGGCACACTCCACTTTAAATTATTTGTCGTACAATTTTTTCCTTTCAATATCTGTCCTTCACAATCATTTAATTTAAACAATAGTCATTACTTAAAATTTCACAATTTCCTTCTTCTCAAAACTTTATTCAACTATCACTCAATTAATATTTGCACTGATTTTGTTTATTACACAAAACTTGCTCACTTTGATTTCTAGTTTTTGAAAAAATTCCTTTCGAGTTTTTGAACTATTTTTGTATAAGTATTTACAAAACTTTTTATAGGCTTTTTACAACCCTTTAAATTAAATACTGAGTCGTTTCTTTTTCATTTTGTAAGATTCACGTAATTTCAAAGAATGTGATTGTTTTCCGAAGATTCATTTTTTATGAAAAAAATGCCTGTTTCCGTTTTGAGATGTCCTTGATCGTTGGAGTGTATCTCAAGATTTGAAGTGGAAACCACGTGCGCGAACAAGAGGAACGAATAGTGACGCTGGCTTGGGCTCGCACTAGCCAGCTCTGACTACTGATTCACACTGAGAACGATTCCCAGACTCGACCACTGGCACGGCTCAGGTGTGTTCCGTAACTCCTACGATTAATCGGCGTGCGACGAGAAAAAAAGTAGGACCGGTGTCAGTGGAGGAACTCGGAATATCCTGATGGCATGGCAGCGTCTCTCAAATTAGACTTGACCAATTTCAGTTTAATTTGAGTAAACATGTTAAATTCCTAGATGAATATTAGTGCTAGAAATATTCATGAACTCTCAGGAAAATGACTTCCCTACTGGGCAATTTCATTTATTGAGAAGTGGGCCACTAAAATCAAATCAATAACGATTTTCACTGTTTAAAAAGTGAATTTGATTGATTATTCAGTGGGGTTTCTATTATTAATCAGTGAATTTCACTCATGACATGAAACGTGAGATGGATAATTTTGGGAATAGTAGGCTCCCCTGATGTAAGGTTTTGTGTATAGTAAACATATTTAATGATGTTCATTATATCAAACCTCAAAATTCAATAACACTGGTTGTTCGCGTATCCACGATAAAGCTGAAAATAATGAATAATAGCGAATTTTTTGTTATTTTGGTACAAAATCAATTTTTTGATAGCTGAAAGGAGTTCCAAGAATTGGTGTTTATAGCTATAATTATCTTCCGAAAGCTAAAAAAATCCAGATACATCGTGAGTTGTCATTCAATTTAAATAAATTATATTAAATCTTGATTTTTGACTAATACATGTTACTTTTGTAAATGATTTATATTTTAGAAAAGAGTTGACTTTTAAACCCGAAAAGATGAGTTTTCAACCTGAAAAGTTCAATTCTTTTTTTTCAACCATGAAAAGTGAATTCTAAACTTAAGAAGATAAGTTTTCTACCATAAAAGGTGAATTTTCAACCCGAAAGGATGCATTTTTTAGAAGAGAGTTCAATTTTCAACCTTAAAAATTTGAATTGCCAAAAAAAAGTTATTTTCAACCAAGAAGGATGAATTTTTAATTAAAAAAAAAGACTTTCTTAACATAAAATATGAATTTTCAACAAAAAAGATAATTTTCAACCAAACAGTTGCTTTTGCAACCAAATAGTTGAAGTTCCGAACGAAAGAGACGATTTTTTCAGAAGAATGTTGAATTTCCAACCTGAAATGTTGAATTCTCAACTAAGAAAGATGAATTTTTAACCAAACATAAAACTAGTTGAATTTTCAAGCCAAAAGGGCGAATATTTTTTTAGGCTATTGGATTTTCAATCTGAAAAGTTAAATTTTCATCAAAAAAGTTATTTTCAGCCAAGAAAGATGAACTTTCAACCAAATAGTTGAATTTTCAGAAATTAAAATTACAATCAAACAGTTGCATTTACAATCAAATAGTTGAATTATCAAGTCAAGAAGATGAATCTTTCAGAAGATAATTGAACTTTTAAGCTGAAAAGTGGAATTATGAAAAAAAATATTTTTTTAACGAATAAAGATGAATTTTTTACCAAAAAATATGACTTTCTCACCCGGAAAGATAAATTTTCAACAAAAATCATTTTCAACCAAACAGTTGAATTGACAACCAAATAGCTGAACTTTTAAGCAGAAGGGACAATTTTTCAACAAAATAGTTGAATTTTCAACCAAATGGTCGAATTTTCAAACAAAAAAGATTAAACTGCAACTAAAAAGAGTTGCATTTTCAACCTAAGAAAGTGAATTTTTAATCAAAAACGATCATTTTTCTACCATCAAAGATGAATTTTCAACCAAAAAAGATGAAATTGCAACAAAAGAGTTGAGTTTTGAAGCTTAAAAGTCGAATTAAGAAAACATACAGTTGTCTTTCAAACGCGAAAAGTTGAATTTTCAACAATTGTTTCTCAAGTGAAATAGTCAAGAGTCATGATTTTAAATAATTTATTCAAATTGAATGACAATATACGATGTGCGAGAATTATAGATGTAAGTACTAAGTTTTAGAAGCCTCTTCATCAATAAAAAAATCGTTACCAATAAGAAAAACATCATTCAATCAAGTAAAACCATGATTTTTCTCCCTTTTTTAAGTTTAATGACAATTCACGATGCATACGGAATCTTGTATTGCTGCATAGTTTTCGGAAGATAATTATAGTTAAAATATTAGTTTAAAGAACCCTTTTCATCTATTAAAAAATTGATTTCGTCCCGAAAAAACAAAAAAAAAGCTATTTTTCGTTATTTTGATCTTTATCATGGATGCACAAACATAAGACATATTTCTTTTTATCTGTAATTTTTTGTAGGACAACAAAATAACATATGTTCCCGTTGAATGCGACATATCATTTCCGAAGTATTTTTTTATGCTGAACACGAATAAGCACTCTATTTTTGACACCAAGTGTAGTTTAATTTATATGTGCAACTCAATTTTTTAATTAAGAAAATTGTAACCATTTTTTCAGGAGTCAAAACGAAAATTTTGTATACATGCCTCAGGTCATTTTGATGCACTTATTAATGCAGATTTCAAATATCACATATTTCCTACATAAATAACATGAGGTATTTCACATTTATTGAATAAATTTATTTTAATGGTTTCTTTAAAAAAATGTTTATATAATATATTTTAAATATATAAATACAAGGTATGTGAAACGCATAAATTTAATATGATTGTGCTCTATGATGTATGCTCTAAATTTGCGTAAAAAGTAAAAATTATAATTTTTTTTGTGTCTAAAATTATATTAAAGTATTTATATTTTACGGTTTTAAGTACTAGATGCTAAAGAAATACATCTACGATCCATTTTCTTGATAAAAATCATATATTCTACGGAGGTAGACTTAGTTGAGAGTGGGCGTCGTTGAATTTTTACTATATTTCTTAAATAATCTTGGTGTTATTTAAAGATTTGAACTGGCTTATGAGGAATACTACAAAATATAAAAAAAATGGTCAACATTTTTGTTAAGAATGTGAATTTTTTAGGCTAACATCGTTATTCTCCCTTTTTTCTGATTCTGGTAGAATTTCTTGTCCTCTTTCGAAATTCGTTGGAAGATGTTAAAAAAGTTCAAAATTGATACAATAGCGGCGGTTTTTCTGAAAATATCAAAAGTCAATTTAGTCAAAAATCTCACCATCTGCCCTCTGCCCGTGCCTTAGAGAGGAGGGGATTTTTTTGTCTGAAAAACGGAAACTCACGTTTTCTGCTAAAATGACACAAGATGCGAAAAAAGTAAAAGTAATATAATGTTTTCTCTAAAAAAGTTCTAGAAAAATGTCTCTTGACACACTTTTCTTTTTCGCATTATTTTCAAGATTTTTGCGAAAATATGCATAAAATCCTTTGAAATTTGTTTCCGAAAATACAATTTCATGGTGTAGTAAAAAACAAAGGAAAACGTAATTTAAGAGTTTCGACAATTTGACATCAAACTTTTTCCTTTGAAGTTAGTATTTTTGGAATAATCGATACTCTCTGGTTTATCTGACTTACTGCATTATTATTCCATCAACACGTTGTCAAAACTATCAAATCACGTCCTTTTTACTTTTCATGACATCATGAAATTGTAATGTTGAACAAAAAATGAATTTTGAAGGATTTTATACATATTTCCGAAAAAATCTCGAAAATAACGTGGGGTAGAAAAAAGTGTCAAGAGACATATCTCTGGAACTTTTTTAAAGATAAAATTTAATTTTTTTGACGTTTTTCGTATCTTGTGTCGTTTTGGCAAAATATAGAAATTGTCATTTTTCAGACAGAAAAATCTGTGGGTTTTTGAGTAAATGGACGTTGAATATTTTGGAAAAAAAATCCGCCGCCATTTTGTCAATTTTAAATTTTCATAAAACTTTCTGGTGGGTTTTAAGAGAGGACGAGAAGTTCTTTCAGAATCAGAAAAAGGAGGTTGAAGCCTATATTAGCTTTCAGAATATCACATTTTTAACAAAAAATTGGACCCCTTTTTGATGATCCGCTCTTTCAATTTTCAAAATTCAAATATACTCATAACGACTTCGGGAATTGTTGCTCCAAACTTTTTAAAGAGAATTTAGGTTAAACAAAATAGATTTGTCTAGCATTTTATTCTCGAAACATACGTAACATGCTGCGGTGAGCGTAGTTGTTGCGAATTTTAGTGACAAGACTAAATATATCTGCACAAAATTATTTGAAGAATTAAAAATATTAGAAACAATTTTCCGAAAGACCTGAGTAGTTTTTGAAGTCATTTAGTTTTTTCAGCATTTAACTTATCAAATTAAGAAAAAATTATTCAAACTATAATTTTTTAACGAATACGAAAGTAAATGCTTTATTTTCCGACTTCCATTTGGAAAACTTTTCGTATGCCAAATCGTGTCATGTTTTGGACTTTTTGGGCAGCAAATCTAATGTAGTGAGTTGTGCCGCTTCGCGAATTTTAGGAGGCGTGCACTGAAAATCTTCATTTTCTTCCAAATCCGACAAACTCTTCATTTTCCACTGGACGCGTGATAGCAATGAGGTTGTAAGCAGCACAGTTATCCTGCTCTAACACAAGCACAGTAGGGGAGTTCACCGCCGGTAGGTGGCGCTAACTGCGAGAGCAGCTAGTGCTACCTAGCGGTTAGTAGAGTTGCCTATGAATACTTAAGAGTTCTTAAAATTGAGGTGTTAGTGGTTCACTCAATTTACCAGAAGATATCTATTTTACTCAAACATAGTTTACAAATTTGAGGAAGTTGGCAATTCTTTAGAAATGTGTTATTGGTTTGGATTATTGCATTTTTCTATTGTGAAAAATGGAATAATCTGAATAGATTTGTTCTAAATCAACCCAAATTAATACGATATGTTATAATGCGTATGAAAAGAGGCCTTTTCGTGTTTGTTACGTCACGGCATGCCAATAAAGAGTCATTTCGTACTTCTATCCGAAAGTGACTGTACCCTGACCCTGCGCCCAACATCAGTGAACTGTTTTACGTAACTGTGTACCCAGTGCAGTGACTATTGACCACTTTTTATCAGTGACCCAAATTATGGTTCTCTATGCTTGAAGCTTCTTTCGACCTGAGAAAACTTTCATCTGACAAGGTGAAGTACAGTTATGTTATTTCCAATCTAGATCCGCGATACGCGAAAGAAGTGCGCGACACCATTTGTAATTCACCCGCCGGAAACCGATACCATAAACTCAAAACAGAGCTTATTCGTCGATTAAGTAAGTCTCAAGAACAAAAAACGCGGCGTCTCCTGGAACATGAAGAGCTCGGAGATCGCAAGCCGTCGACATTTCTACGTCATGTTCAAGGTCTCGCGGGCACGACAGTTTCGAAAAACCTAGTGCGCCCACTATGGAGCAAGCGATCCTGGCTACGCACTCCAGTGCTGATCTCGCGACTGTCTGAGAACTTCCCGACGCGATATCTGTTACCGATCACAGGAGACAAATCGCCGAAACATCCGCGACAACATACGATAAAGTTATCGAAAGCCTCCGTCAAGAAATAATGGCCGTCGCGATTTTTCAGATGGACGTGCTCGAAACGTAATTCAAATCGCCCCGCGCTTTCGAAGTGCGATTGGTCGTCATCGTGCTCGCCTTCAAGATAGCAAATAGACCAAGATAACGGGATGTGTTGGTATCACACTCGTTCTGGTAACAAGGCACAAAAGTGCAATACACCGTGTACTTTCAAGCAAGGAAACAACAAGGGCACTCGATAGAGACGGTTGGCGACCCTTGCCCATTTTCGCGCCGCCTTTTCATGACAGATTGCGATACACGAGAACAATTAATTATTGACACTGGTGCAGATTCGTGCGTACACCCGCGATCGCGAGTGCCTTGCAGTTTCGTGATAGCGGACGTGAAGAAACTCATAATCGGTGCCGATTTCCTAGCACATTTCGGACTATGAGTGAACGTAGGTAATTCTCGACTCATCGACGGCGAAACGCTACTAGCATCTGAAGGCCGCACCGTCAAGAGTCCTCAGGATATTGTTAAATGCATGAGAGGGAGCGCGACAGGAACATCGCAATTTCATGACCTCTTATCTCGTTTTTCAGAAATAATGCGAACGAAAGGATCAACAGTCGACCGATAACGTAAAGTTTTTCACCACATTCGAACCACACCCGAACCACCAGTCGCAAACAGAGCTCGGCGACTGGATGGGCAGAAATACAAAGCAGCCAAAAAAGTGTTTAACAGGATGCTGCGCATCGGATCAGCTCGAACATCTGAGAGTATTTGGGCCTCACCTCTCCACATGGTCCCAAAGTCATCAGACGAGTGGCGACCTCGCTTCGATTATCGCGGATTAAACGCTCGAACAATACCGGACCGGTATCCGGTGCTACATATTGAAAATTTCGCGCATAATCTACGCGATGAGACAATTTTTTCAAAAATCGACCTCGTGCGCGCTTACAGCCAGATTCCAGTTGCACTCGAAGACCTCGCGAAAACGGCTGTCATCACACCATTCGGCCTTTTCGAATTCCCATTCATGCCATATGGATTGCGGAACGCGGGACAAACATTTCAGCGCTTTATCAACGAAATCGTACGCGGGCTCAAATACTGTTTTGAATCGAACCATTACCGAATAAAATTTCAGCGCTTCAAAACTTTCCTCAACCCAAAACGGTGAAACAACTTCGCAGATTTTTAGGCTCTATGAATTTTTATAGAAGATTCATCTCCAAACCAGCCAGAATTCTAGCAACTCTCAACGATTTACTGAAAGGTAACGTCAAAGGCTCAACTCCCGTAAACTGGAACGAAGAAGTAGTACGAGCTTTTTAAGCTTGCAAAGAAGCTATTGAACGAGTAGCTCTGTTAGCAGTTCTAGCCCCGAACGCAACACTTGCAATAGTAAGTGATGCTTCGGACCTTGCCGTGGGGTCAGCTCTTCAACAGCGAGTAAAACAAGGCTGGCAACCTTTGGCCTTCTTTTCGGAAAAGTTCAGTACCACATAACAAATGTACAGAGCGTACGACAGAGAGCTTTTGGCAGCCTACCTGGCCTCACCTTTTCGTAAAACAGCTTTCAACTCTGCGCACAATCTCGCACATTCCGGAATTCGAACAACCATCAAACTCGTCACATAGCGATTCATGTGGCCCTAGATTAAAAAGGACTGTCGAGTCTGGGCGCGAAGTTGCATGCAGTGCCAACGTGCACGACGTGCCACGAAACGGAAAAGTGGATGGATGTCTTACCCATAATTCTCTTAGGAATTAGATCTGACAGGGAAGAGGACCTCCAAACAACGTCGGCAGAATTAGTTTACGGCGAGCCTATCCAACTACCAGGAGAATTCCACTTCCCGCAAGTAGCAACCGATAACGCAACAGACTACGTGAAAGATCTGAGAAAGCCCAATTCCACCCTCAGACCGACGAACGGCACGCATCACTGTCGCAAACCAACATTCGTTTTTCAGGAACTCAAAACATGCTCAGACGTTTTGATAAGGCATGGACCCGCAAAAGGTGCACTACAACCGCCTTACGAAGGTTCTTCTAAGGTAATTAACCAGTCCCCAAAAACACTCACGGTTCGACTTCGAGAAGGAGACATTACTGTGTCGATTGACCATCTCAAGCCGGCCTATGTCATCATGGAAGATCCCCAACCCCTACCAAAAAACAAAATCTCGGACATTACCACGGAACCAGAGAAGCAACCAGAGGTTGAGCACCTGATCCAACATAACAAAACTACTATCGGCGAGAAAATTGTAGGTATCTGCCTTTGAAGCTTAATAACTTAGTAAAAAAAAATGCTAGCGTAATAAGTAAATAGTCATTCAAAAGCTGAAAGTGTTCTACGTAAGTGACTTCGAAGACGTTAATATAAAAAATTTTTTGTGCTTTGCAGACTGAAAAATGTAAAAAAAAGTAAGGAATTTCGGGCACATTTAAGAAGAGTCGATACGTAGAACACTTTCAGCTTTCAAATGACTATTTACTTATTACGCTAGCATTTTTTTTTTGGCTGAGTTGTTAAGCTTCAAAGGCAGACTAGTTAATTTTCACGACCGCCTACAAGTTCCTTTTTCGTGACCCCATCACTAGCAGGGGGGTGATGTGGGAACCACTTTAATTATTCGCAATCTAATCTAATCTAGAGAAATTGACCAGGAGACTCAAATTGAAACAGAAGAAGAAACGCCTGTCAAGTTAGACGAGGATACTCTCCACATCTTGGGAGAAGATCCACGAGATTCAAAAGCCGTTGACTGTGGATTGCACCCCTCACTAGTTGCAAGATGGGATAATTGGATTTTAGAAGGATTAACAAAACCTTTCATGGATTACATACTTAAAAAATATCCGCCAGTGGCTAGATTCAATGCTCCAAAACTAAATCCAGAAATTGGAGTAGTTTTAACTGAATCAGCCACCAAAAGAGATGGTTTTCTTGTTGAAAATCAAAAAATAGTTGGCTCTGCCCTAACCACCTTAGGTGCTGTAATAACCATGCTGATTGAAGAAGACGAAAGTATAGATAAATTAACTGTCTTGGAAAGACTAGATGATACAGGAAAATTGATTATTCAAATGCACCATAATCAAAATGAGTCTAGGAAAGCTCTCATTCATCTTGGCCTCACAAAACAAATGAATACTCTTTTAAAAAAGGCTAAGCCTGACTCACACTTGTTCGAAAAAAAGTTGGGCGATAGAATTAAAGAAGCTCGCGCCATGGACAAAATGGGTCAAAACATTAAAATTCAATCATCTACCAAAAATTTAAATCAGCCTTCGTCTTCAAGAAAAAATCTAAACTCGGAGGTCTGCAAGAAAAGAGACCATTTTCCAACCAGGCGGGGTTTTCAAAGATGCGATCGAATTATGTGAGCCAGAGAAAAATCAATTCCTTTCGTCATTCTTTCTTGTACAAATCCTTTCGTCTTCACAAAAATAATGAAGCCCGTAGTGAATAAACTTAGATCTGAACGATTTTCTTCCGTAATTTATCCCAATGATATGCTCTATGTAGGAAGAAACTTTACTGATTGTAAGGCTAACGTTATTGCAACGCTTAACTTATTAAAGAATCTTGGATTTATTATCAATACACAAAAAAGTTGTTTGGTTCCTACAACGAGATGTAAATTGCTAGGCCTCATTATAAATTTTACTGAACATCTCGATGATATGCTCTGTGTAGGAAGAAACTTTACTGATTGTAAGGCTAACGTTATTGCAACGCTTAACTTATTAAAGAAACTTGGATTTATTATCAATACACAAAAAAGTTGTTTGATTCCTACAACAAGATGTAAATTTCTAAGCCTCATTATAAATTCTACTGAATTCTGTATTGAACTAACTGATGAAGAAAGAATCAGCTTGTTTGAACTACTTGAAAATTTCGAAGTAAAATCGTCTTGTACAATTAAGGATCTGGCTCACTTGATCGAAAAATTGATCGCTGCCTGTCCAGCTATACAATATGGTTGGCTCTATACAAAACTTTTAGAAACAGAAAAGTTACGAGCCTTTGAACGGAATGATAATGACTATAAAAGCATAATTCTTCTTCCAAAATTGGTTTTATCTGATTTGGCTTGGTGGAAAAATAGTTTAAGATCAGCAATAAACCCTATACGGACAGAAAATTATGAAGCTACTATCTATGCAGATGCTTCTGGCACGGGCTGGGGTGCAGTGAAAGACGATATAAAAATTCATGGTTTTTGGAATGAGTCTCAAAAAGATCTTCATATTAATTATCGCGAACTCTTGACTGTAGAATTAGCTTTACAATCATTAGTTTCAGACTTACATGATTGTGAAATTCTTTTAAGAGTAGACAATACCGCGGCTATTGCCTATATCAACAATATGGGGAGTATAAAATATCCGATATATTATAATTTAGCAACAAGAATTTGGCAATGGGCGGAGGAGAGGCGTATTGTTCTATTTGCCTCTTATACATCCTCTAAAGATAGTTTTGAGGCAGACGCTTCGTCAAGAAGAAATAACTTAGACTCTGAATGGGAACTATCAAATGTAGCCTTCCAAAAACTCATAAATAAATTTGGAAAACCAAAAATTGATTCATTCGCGTCAAAAGAAAATAAAAAAATGTAAACAATTTGTTTCCCTCCCCTCGGACTAGAACCTTGACGAAGTCCCTCTCACAGCACTTTGTGATGAGAGAGTGACGGGTGGGGAGGCTTAGCTGGCGGCCCTTGGGTCATGGAGGCAGCGGTGTTTTAAGTATCG